>JAODAL010014012.1:0-88993 GCA_025379985.1 Phyllomedusa bahiana
GCCAGGGGATATCCAAGCTTAATCTGAGGGTTGTTCACTAATTGCAAGTGACCCACGAGAATGCGGGACATAGGGTGATAGCGTCGCTTGATAATGAAAAAGCATTTGATTCCATAGAGTGGAGGTTTGTATGGGCGGTGTTAACATCTATGGGCTTTCCTATAGAGTTCCTTAGATGGCTCCATATCCTCTACCATAAACCAACTGCTAGGGTTTTAGTGAATGGATCCCTGTCAGAGCGATACTCCCTTGAAAGAGGTGTCCCCTTTCCCCTCTGCTGTTCGCTCTGGCCATTGAGCCATTATCAATCCTTATTAGTAACAACCACTCGATAAGGGGATGGGAAATACAGGGGCTAACAGAAAAGGTGTCCCTGTATGCCGACGATTTACTAGTTTACCTAGCGGACCCGCAGGACTCACTGGATTCCCTCCTGGATGAGGTGGACATGTTCGGAAATTTTTCGGGGTTGAGAGTGAATTGGGCAAAATCAGTGCTCTTTATGGTTGATGATGTCCCAAGGGCAGAGATTTCCTCCAGAAGTCAGTTGGAGGTCTCAGACCAGTTTAGATACCTCGGCATACAGATACACAGAGATGTGCAAAAGTTTGTGATCTTAAATCTTTCAGTTGTAGTACAGGAGCTAGCCAAAAAACTGACGGCCTGGAGATCACTCCCTCTGACTCTTGTGGGACGGATTAATATTGTCAAAATGGTTCTTTTACCCAAGCTGCTGTACTTGTACAGAGCAGCCCCTATTCTGATCCCTCAATCCCATTTTCAGACCCTAGAAAAGCTAATTTCGTCATTTTTGTGGGTAGGGGGTACGCCTAGGATAGGGAAGCCCACTCTGAAAGCCCTTTATGAGGATGGAGGACTGGCTCTCCCCGATTTCTACATTTATCATGTGGCAGTACAACTGTCTTACGCAAGTTGGTGGATCAGAGCTGATCGCAATAACCCAGCGGTGGCACTTGAGGCGGCACTAATAGGGTCCTATGAAGCGCTGGGGAACTTGGTGTACCGGCAGGGAAAATACCCAATGCAGCATTATACGGCTACCATGGCAGCAACTGTGGGGATCTGGAGGAGATTTGTAGCTGTTTATGGTGGTGAGGAGGAGGGAGATTCGTGGTCACCATATGTGCCCTTGTGGAGGAATGGGAAACTCCCTGAATTGGCCTCACTGGTTGACTTTGAAGTATGGCCGCGGGAAGGTATTAAATATCTGGGGCAACTGTACATTGATGGGAGATTTCTTGATTTCCAGGAGTTAGTAGATAAATATGCCTTGCAGAAAAAGAGCCTGACCAGGTACTTACCGCCCCGCCATGCATGTTACAAGCAATTTGGGGGGGGGGTCATACAGCTGACATGTGGAACCTTGGAGAGGGTGGCCAGACGGGAGGACCTGATAAAGCCAGTTTCCACCTTCTACAAGAGTATTATGGGGTGTCAACCCTCTCCTATTAGGAAAGCTTTTGAGCGCTGGAGTGGGGATATTCCTGATATGGAATCCCACCACCTGGAAGAATTGGCAGCCACATGGAGAAATACAGTGATTAGCGCCAGAGATCAGCTGATCCAGATCAAATGGCTTCACAGGGTGTATTACACGCCTGCAAGGTTGGCGTCTATGGGCAAGCTCTCCAGTCCGATTTGCACCAGATGCCACAACGCACATGGTTCTCTTCTCCACATGATCTGGGTGTGCCCCATAATTCGGGCCTTCTGGTCAGATGTTCACTGCTTTCTGAATGAGAAACTGGGTTTTCCCATGGTATGTGCCCCTGAAACTAGCTTACTCGGCCTGGTAGAGGATATTGTACAGACCAAATATGAGAGGCAATTATATAGGATATTAATGTTCTATGCTAGAAAATCTATACTGTTAAACTGGAAGCCCCCTAAACATCCATCTTTGGGACATTGGAAACAATTAGTAAATGGGGACCTGACGCTATACAAGCTTACTTACGAAGCTCGAGGAGTCCCAGATAGGTTTTTAGAGATCTGGAGCTTGTGGATTGCTTCCCAATCAGTTTAGCGTGCAAGGGGGTGATGAGGGAGCGGCCCAGACGTCGGATTGAATGGGGATATTCAACTTTGGCTAGTTCTTAAATGGATGCTTGGTGTGAATGGGTATGAATGGTAATGTATATAACATAGCATGGCTTAAATCCCTATTGAAATTGTAGAACTAATTATATGTAACATATATACTGACAAAATCATATAAGCTCATGTTAGATACCAGGTTGAACTTGATGCTCCTGTAGAATGAAAGGTGTTCATGTTTGTATTTTTGCTATTGTTTGTACTTTTAAAATGTGGAAAACAATTTTCAAAAATAAACACTTTAAAAAAAAAAGAAATTACACTGAGCATGCGCTCCACGGTTCTATCTCTCTTTTACCTAGAGCTCAGGGCAATACACTCACCCCTAAATACTGCCTTGTGAGCCTCCCAGAGGACAGCAGGCGATGACAATGATTCCCCATTAGCCTCAAAATATTCAGAAACATGTGTCTCTCAATTACCTCTCTATTTGTTGAGTGATTGAGGACAGAATCGTTTATTCTCCAATGAACAGACCCTGGCTGATGAGCCGGAACATTTATATGTTAGGCTTTACGGAGCATGGTCGGACCAGTTATAAGCTCCTATTTCTGCTGAGCTCCATCATCCGGGGAGAGTCATAATGGTACACAAAAATATAATCATTTCTAGAATGAGATACGATGTGGAGCGGAAAAGAAGGGAAAAGGTCCTTTCATGGATGAGCGATCTCATATCAAAACAACTAAATGTACGACACCTGTTGCTAATGCCTTGGAAATATTACCGTTGGGATGAGGTGTGTGCCAGAGGTCCCAGTGAGTGTTATCAAAAGTATCCCGAGAGGTCTGATTGACAGTCTTGCCCAATTAATTGCTGATGGCGGGATCGGGATAAAATCTTAATCAGGGAGCCGCTCAGAGAATAGCAGCTTTCCTGTGTTGGGAGCATAGACATTGCATAGCAAAACAGGGGAGCCCTCCATCGTCCCTTCAAGAATCAAAAACCTCCCACCCGGGTCCGCTATGGAGTTTACTACGGTAATTGGGCAAGCGCTTGCGAGTAAGATGGCCACCCCAGCTTTTTTCTTATTATCTTGTGAGGCCATGAAGGCTTTTGGGTATAATTGCTTAGGAAAATTAAAGTTTCCCTCCCTATTGAAATGTGTTTCCTGAAGAAACACTAAATCAGGTCTATTATTTTTTAGATCTACCTGTAACAGCTTCCTTTTCAGATTATAATTGAGTCCCTTAACATTCAACGAATGCAACTTAATTATTGGAATCGCATTGAAAATTACCTGCAAATGTGCACTGCCGCAGATCCCAAGGTGTCTGAAACAGAAACAAAAGGAAAACAAAAAGGGAAAGGGGGTTCCACAAGACAAGTACAAACAACACAAAACGAATACCATCTCCAGTTACTACCAAGGCAAGTCATGTCTTGGAGAGGTGGATAACACAGCAAGATACAAAGTGAAAATAGCACATCTCTCAAGCTAAAAGCGAGGAGTGGTGCCATAAAGCATAAGTGAACACCTCGGGAGTGCAGTTCAGAACCGGCCAAATATAGGGCAGCAGCACCCAACAGGTCCAGGAGAGCACACTGCATAAAGAGTGCAGAGTAGTCAAACAGAGACGTCATGGGAACCACAGCTCAAGAAACCAGAAAAACTGGAGCATGGTACCCACAAGGTCCCTCAATACATATATGACGGGGCAATCCTCATAGAAATTATTGCAAAGCATTCAAACTGTAAGGCAATGAATAAAAAACAAGAAGTCAACAAGTTGATGGAAGGTCGGATGAAGAATTCTCCGCCCTCTCCCCCACCAAGACATCAATATTCTACTAAAGATCCGAGCATCTAGCCCGTGGAATAGACAGCTAGCAACAAATTAGTGAACGGGGGCGGCCCAGAGCCCCCCACCCCATAACATACTTCAGTCCCGGTGATAGGGCCAACAAGGACTAAAGTGCCAACATATTAAAGAGCCCAAAGAATAAGAAAGGGCATTTGTGGGCAAAAACCCATAGGAGATAGAATCTCCCATCTCTCTCTACTTTCAGGGAGTGGGTGGGGGAGGGCGACGTCTACCCGAGCCCTCAGACTGTTGTGGAGGTGATCTCCTTCGTTTAGGTTGCGCTTTCTGCCATACAGGCATAGGTGCCGGAGGCGGATCCTCTAGTTCCCAGTCCGTCAGCTTGGGTGGTAAAATCTCCAGTGTAGAGCAGAAGTGTGACAAATCCTCAAATGAGCGTAGAGCTGCAGAGCGTCCATTCCTTGAGGCAGTCAGACTGAAGGGGAAGCCCCAGCGGTACTGTATGGAGTGCTCCTTTAGCACTTCCAATAGCGGTTTGAGATGACGTCGCTTTTGTAGGGTCATCCATGAGAGATCAGGGAAGATTTGGATATCCACACCTTTATATTGAACAGATTTCTGACGCCGAGCTTTCGCCAGGATTTGCTCCTTTATCTGGAAATCATGTATGCAGCAAACAATGTCTCGTGGGCGAACAATGGTACCTTTAGGTCTGAGGGCTCTATGAGCTCTGTACATTTTAACAGTGCTAGGACCTGCATCTCCCAGATGTTTGGAAAACATCCTCCGTTCCAGCCACTTCTGGAACCCCCCTTACTCTCAAATTGTTTCGGCGGCCCCTATCGTCCAAATCCTCCAGCTGTCGATTAGTGTCCCGCAGGAGCTTGTTCTGGTTGGAGACAACTGATTGCAAAGAAATGACATATTGCCGGGTATGATCCTGAGCAGATTCGAGTCCACCCTCTCCGCCATGTGTTTCAGATCCGCCCTGACAGACGCAAATTCTGTCTGAAAGGCTTCTTTTACATCTGCAGTTAGCTCCTTGAGATCCGCTTTAGTTGGGAGATCTTTAAGGAGCCATTGCCAATTAGGAGAGGCATGAAGATGGGATCCCATCATGGATTCCGGAGACATGCTGAGGTTTTGTAATGGTATGGTGTCGTCGGTTAGTACAGATATATCTGCTGCATTGTCCTCCAGGAGGGTCACATTTCCCTGAATCTCTCCAGCAGAATGATTTGCAGAGGGTGGGGGGGGACCCCTATTTTTGTTGGCCTTTAAGCGACATAATGTTTGCTAATGAGGGCTTAGATATAGCAATATTCTAGCTTTCCTCTGGGCTATAGTCAGAGTTTCCCTGATGGCAAGTCCCCCACACTAATGAACTGTAGTAGAGGTCCAGTCCAGAAAATAAAATGGCCGCCTTAGGGTGCAGTTGGTTCTCTCAAAGGCCTTCTACAGCACCAGTATCCAAGGTATCCACACTTTGCCCCTTAGGGGAAACAAGGGCAATGGCGACAGGGTGATGCAGTGACGCCAGCAAGGCGACAGGCCTGGGTGTGCAGATTGCAGTGTTGGGGACAGGGGTTCTTATGTTGTACCTGCCTCCAGTAGCCTCCTCGTCCGCCACGTGTCTCCACTACTCCGGGTGTCCACTCAGTCCAGCGGCGTTATAGCATGCCACTTGTCCTTCCGCCCGACCTCCTTGCCCATGAGCTGCCTGTCGGGTGAGTGGGGAGTAAGCTGTAGCCCTCACGATGCTGCGCTCCTCCGGATGGCGCACAGCAGCCAAGCCCGGGAAACTTCACGTCTGCTTCCTCCTTCATAGGCCTCAGCTCCCCGCACCGGGCGTCCACACAGTCCAATGGCCCCGCAGCTCACCGTGCCTCCTCCTGTCCCACTGCCGCGCCCGTCAGGTAAGTCGAGAGCGAGTCGCCGTCCTCCTCACACGGTGTTCTTATGAGAGCACAAGCGCCTAGTCAGGGAAACCTCGCGGTTGCTCCTTCCGGCACAGGCCTCAGCCTCCTCTGCCTCGTGTGTGGCCGTGTAGCGCACTGTAGCAGGGACGTCCAACCCTCAAACCGTCTCCTCAGGGTGCCTAGGGTGTCAGCAAGCTGTGCCCGGTGTTCGTGTAGCAGGATGGTTTAGGATTGCCCCCAATATCAGCAGCTACTCTCCGGAGCCACTAAATCACGCAGCCATCTTAGCCAGCGTCCAGGCCACGCCCCCCCACTATGTAATAACTTTTTTGTACTTCCACCTATGGACCAGAGTCAGGGTGCATTTTTTGCGGTGTACTTTTTATCGGTACTGTTTTTGGAAAGATGCAACTTTTTGTTCACTTTTATTCCAATTTTACTGAATGTGAAATGACCAAAATACTGCAATTTGGCATTTGGAATTTGCTTTTATTTTTCTTTGTTATTCTGTGTACGAGATAAGTTATGTTATATTTTAATTGATTGGACTTTTAGGGATCTGGCAATACCAAATATGTGTAACTTTTTATTATTTTTTTATTTGTTTAATGGCAAAAATTGTATAAACAATGCAGAAGGGTGAACAAGGATGACGGCTTTAAATAAGGCTTCCAGCTGCCATGTTAACTAATCAGCACCCCACAATCTTGCTGTGGGAGTGTAGATCGGAGAGAGACACGGTGCATGGCACTATTTCACATTCACTTAGCCGCTGTGGTGATCGCTGCAGCTTTTAAGGTGTTTAATAGCAGAGGACGGAGCTGGCACTGTTACCGGTGCAATAGAAAATGTTAGAAAGGAGTTAAATAAACAAATATTACATTATTATAAGTATGTGTGTGTGTATATATGGTATATACCCTTAGAGCATATGTGTTTTAATAAATAAATATATACACACACATTTATACACACACACATATATATATATATATATATATATATATATATATATATACACACACACAGACACACTCCTCACATATGCACACAAATGCATATATATGAGTGGGGGTGTGGCCTGCTTCGTTGGAGTAAAGACGTGGTCTGATTGAGCTCCTGCAGCATCCTGTGGATATCCTGGCAATCTGCCTAAATACTACGTACCGACCTACTGGGTCGGACTTGGGAGAATAATAGTAAGTCCCTGGTGGTAGCATCCCCGCAGTAGGGTGACTTATACTGACTGGCTATTGTTGGGAGACGGTGCCTGGTGAAACGCCATCTTGAAGGCCTTCCGTCCTGCAACGTGACTTTCGGCGCGAAGCTGGGTCGGCACTCACTTAGCCCTGTCACACGGAGCCTGCCTGCTTAAATGATTCCGGGAGGGCCTGCAAGTGAAGGAAAGCTGAGACACGGGTGCCGGTGGTGTGAGGTGGCTGGGCACTAATGGAGAGAAAGGCAAACCCTAGGTGTGGCCCGCCGTCGGCGCGCCTGCCTGCCCGGCTGCTGGAGCGTTGGAGTCGCGCGGTCCCTATCTGTAAACTGTGGCCATGCTTACTGGCTCAGGCGACAGCCTGACATCGCAGCGCAGAGGAAAAGGAAGTCGGAGGAGAAGACTTTGACTCTGACACGGAGCGCAGGCCAGTATTGCAACCGAAGGGCTGCTGGAGAGAGGTGGAGCAGGAGAGCAATGGCAGCCGACTCGATGGTGCGGGGTAGTAGCCTGGACTTTCCCTTACTGCAGGCCACAGGTTGGAGTAGCTGCTTCTGGGGTCCACAAGGAGTCTGAAGAGCACATGCCCATCAGTAGTTTGGAGGGGGTGGAGGGGGCTGCTGACCCAGTGTTTTCACTATAATACTTAAGTTGGTGAGACCCTTGAATATTTGGTCTGTTACTACTGTTGCATCCCCCCTGCCTTTATTTTAAAGAGAGGGTATTTTTCATCTGGATCCTTGTCTCCTGCTGCAAGCTTGGCCCACTGTTTTATTCACACAACAGTTAATCCTATTAGTGGTGATATATGCTATATATGGGCCGTGCTGGAAGGGCATCATCATCTGCTACCCAGAAGTCTAAGATGGATGGAGTGAGTCAAACTGGTGAGGACTTGGGAGCAGTTGCATCCTCTACTGGAATGCTAGACACTGATAAGATAATGGCAGCTATTGCCTCTTGCCAAGCAGCTCTCACTGTCAAGATAGACCATATCCAGTCTGATATCAACCAGCTGCGGGCAGATATCGACAAAGTCTGAGACAGAATAGCAGAGGCAGAATGGCGCATCAGTGCAGTGGAGGATTCTGCTGAAACCCAGGCATGCACCAGCTCCACAATGCAGCAAAATATAAAAATGCTTCAAGAAAGAGTGGAAGATGCGGAGAACTGTAACCGCAGAAATAATGTCTGCATTTTGGGCCTTCCAGAGAGGGCCGAGGGTGAGAACCCGGAGCTGTTTGTTGAAAATCTGATCCGTCAGGTTCTAGAGCCCATATCTCTCTCATCCTGCTTTGTGATTGAGCGAGCCCATCGAATTCCCACAAGGCCCCTGCCACCGGGGTCTCCAGCAAGACCTTTTATTATGAAAGTTTTGAATTATCGAGAAAGAAAGGGGAGATAAGGTATGGAAATACCAGGTTATCCTTTTACCCTGACTTTACCACAGAAGTGCAAAAGATGAGGAGGCAGTTTGCTTCAGTTCGGAGCCGACTGAGAGGTCTCGGCTTGAAGTACCTGATACTGTATCCAACTAGATTACGTATTCAAGACTGGGACAAAACTTTCTTTTTCACCACCCCTGAAGAGGCCAATGATTGGCTCGATAGGTGACAGAATGGGGGACGCTGACCATCTCCATACTTTCACAGGGCTGTCAGCTTGGTTACGCTCTGAACTGTTTAATTGTTAGTGGGATTGATGTGAGTTTGGGACTTGTCAGGGTAACGATCCCGGCTGTTTGGTGCAGAGATGTTACGACATGATAGATCTTCGTGCCACATTTAGTCTTATATGCGGCTGGATCTTCCCAAGGTGACTAATGTTGCAAGGATGGTTACAACTCCTGCATAACTGTGCCTCTTAGCCATACCTGAAGTTGTATGTTGCGGTTACTCTGCATCATATTCCTGAACTTAGCCATCAAGTAATACACTTGGAACTTTGCAGTTAACTCTGAAGTTTATCCAGTCCTAACCGCTTTTTGTTCTATTGCTCTGTCCTCTCTGCAATAATCTGCAAGTTTTAATTAATAAAGTAATCCACTGATAATGCTGGGGATGTTATAATGGGGAGGGTTACTTATCTGTCTGGACATATATCATCTTATAATGGAGGGTAGTGAGATTCTATTGGTTTCCCTTTGTTTTTGTTTTTAATCAGATTCTTAATTTGTGGTAGTTAGGGCCAACAAGTACACTTTTGGGCAGTATCGAGTCTAGGTGCGGACCTTCAGTAGAGGGTACCCGCAATATAGCTCCTCTGGTTCGGCATGTAATACTATCAAACATAGGTAATGCTTGGGAGGAGCAGCAGGTTATAGCAGAACAATGGGTTGGAATTCATCCCTTTAATTTCCCGTCGAATGGTGGGATTTTTTCCCTTTTTTTTCCTGCCTTTCTTTCTGCTAGGCAGGAGCTCAGGGATGAGGTGAGAGTTTTTCTTTTGTTCTCAGCTTAATTCCCTGAATAGGGAGGTCAAAGAAAGGGAAATGGAGAACTAGGTAGTGCTCCTGCATGGAGTAGGTTTGTTGGGTATTTTGTTAAAAAGGCTAGGGAATGTATGCTCAACCAGGCTGGGGTGGTGTGGGCAGGGATGGATTGGGAGTTGGGGGACTGCAGTTATGGTTCTGTATGTGGGATGGATGTTGTTTGTTTGGGAGTGAATGGTGTAAGTGTGTGCTCCCAGGTCTGAGCTCTGGCGGGTGCGGATAAGGAGTTTAATTCAGTATGGTATGGCAGCCTTTAACGTAATTTCCTGGAATGTCAGGGAACTGAATGTCAGGTTAAAAGATCCTTGGTTTTTAATTTTCTGAGACCATATAACCCTGACATTGTGATTTTACATCTGAGAGGACAGAAAGTATTGCCCTTAAAGAGGCCCTGGATTGGCAAAATGTACCATATTGTTTTCTCTAACTATGCAAGGGGGGTCTCGGAGCTGGTTGCAAAAAGCCTCCCGTTTCAGCTAATGCATTTGCACATTTGTCCTTCGGCGAAATTTTTGGTTCTACATGCTCAGATCTGGGGTAGGGAATATGTGATTGTGGCGTGTATGTTCCTCCTCCTTTTCACTTAGCAGTCTTAGAGCAGGTGATGGCACATGTTTCCCTATACCCTCAGGTGCCCGTGGTGTTATTGGGTGATTTTAATGCAACCCTAGATCTAAATATGGATAGATTGCATTCGCATATAACTCTTAGCTCAATATTGAGGAACTGGGCAAATGCTAATTGTCTAACTGAGATATGGCAGTGGAAACATCCTGGTGATAGATAGTTTACCTGCTTCTCAGCAACTGCTGGATCGTTATCCCGCATCGATCTGGCCTTCGCGAATAATGATTTTTTTGTCTCAAGTGTCAGCTGTTGATTATCTTCCGAGGGGAATTTCAGATCATGCTCCTCTTTTGTTGAGAGCCGCTCAGGCGATTCCTGTACTGGAAAAGTTGTGGAGACTTAACACAAAATGGTTGCAGGTAGAGGTGGTGGTTCGTAAATGCAGGGTGGAGATTGAGAGCTACTGGGCTAATGAGGGTTCGGCTGACCCACTGGTAGAATGGGAAGCATTTAAGGCAGTAATGAGGGTAGCCTTAATAAATGCTATTGCTTTCCATAGAGCCAGTCTCATAGGGGCAAGGGTTTTACAAAAGGGGGAACTGGCATTGGCAGAAGCGGAGTATATGCTGATGGGCTCCCAGCCGAGTGGTACAAAATATATGGAGAGGAGGGTTGTAGTAGCGTAGAACATTTATTTAAGAACATTTCCGAGGTGTGGGTGCTGCTACCTTCATTATATGAAGCTATTATAGTGGTAATTCTCAAGCGGGGAAAGCCTCCAGACGTGTGCAATTCATATGGACCTATTTCACTTATTAATCTAGATGCTAAGATTTTGGCGAAGGTTTTAGCCATGCGTCTTTGCTCCATAATTTTGTGCATAGTGGGGGTGGACCAGTCGGGTTTCCTACCCGGGAAAACAATGGATATTAATTTAAGAAGGTTATATAAGAAATTGCAGCTCCAACATAATAATTCTGACTGCAGAATGATTGCCTCTCTTGACAACGAGAAACCTTTTTACTCGGTAGAGTGGTGTTTTAGGTGGGTGATTGTGTAGCGTATGGGGTTCCCAGCAGATTTCCTTTGATGGCTAAACAGTTTGTATTTGAAACCAGTAGGCAGAGTCCTTGTAAACAGGTATCTTTCCTCCCTCTTTGCTCTGACCAGGGGGACAAGGCAGGGATGCCCGCTGTCCCCATTGCTATTTGCCCTGGTTATGGAGCCGTTCTCCATTTTAATTAATAACAACCCTGCAATTGAAGGTTGGGACATTAGAGGAGTGACAGAGAAGTTATCACTTTATGCGGATGACCTGCTGATATATCTGGCAGACCCCCGAGCCTCTTTGGAAAATCTCCTAGGTGTAGTAGATAGTTTTGGATCATTTTCGGGCTTAAGAGTAAATTGGTCAAAATCTGTTCTGATGCCGGTGGATGACGTAAGGGAGGCGGACATCACTGTATGATCCCAGCTTGTGGTCACTGAGCAGTTTCATTATTTGGGAATCCAAATTCACAGGGACATAAACTTCCTAAATCTTTACCCCCCGATAAATGTAATTTAGATGATACTACTGCCCAAACTGCTCTATCTCTAAAGAGCGGCCACACTCATGCTGCGAAACTCCCACTTTAGATCGTAAGAGAGACTGATATCATCGTTTCTTTGGGTGGGGGAGGGGGGAGGGTACTGAGTAGTGAAGCTTGGGCTCCATATATTCCGTTATGGAGAATTATGAAGCTGGGTGAACTGGTCTCCTTGATGGACTTTGAATTTTGGCCAAGAATAGGTCTTAAATATTTGGGCCAATTATAAGGAGGCGGCTGTTTCCGAGACTTTTCGGATCTAGTCCGCTCTTTTGAAGTGCCCAGGTTGGTTTTGTTCCGCTACTTTCAGCTTAGGCATGCCTACTTTCAGCAGTTTGGTTTGGGCTGTCTCAAATTGGATTGTGGACCTCTGGAAAAGATTGCCAGGAGGAAACAGCTTCAGAAACCTGTGTCTACTTATTATAAATGCATTATGGAGCATTAGCCTTCTCCTCTGAAGAAAGCATGTGAGCACTGGCAGGTAGATATTCCTACTCTGAAGTCTCATTACATGGAGGAGTTGGCATCCACGTGGCGGTTAACGGTTATTAGCGCTAGAGATCGTCTGATAAAAGCTAAGTGGCTACATAGGATTTACTTTAAACCCAGTGCGCTTGGCCCAGATTGGTTGATTGTCACATGCATCTTGTACTAGATGTGATAGGGCTAGAGGCACACTAATGCATATGGTCTGGGATTGTCCCTTGATTCAGGGGTTCTGGTCTGAGGTCTGTAAAGACCTTGTGAAGTATTAGAAGTCAGGGATGAAATCCAACAGCATGTGCCTTTTATTTCTGTCTCCACACTGATATACAACACAACAACACTAGCCTCTACCAAGCAATACCACTTCCTAGTTCCGGTATCTTGTGCCCTCCTCTTAAAGAAGCAGGAATGCTTCCTGTATGTTACATCACCCCCCTGTTTTTTTTTATAACCCCATTTGACATTTGTACAGTTATGGTGAAATACAACAACAAAAAAACAATACATGGAATATAAAGGGGCTACGTTCCCGCCATAAGAGAACAATGGTGTTAAGGTACCTCAAGAAGTTAAAGCCAGATGTAGTTATGCTACAAGAATCTCATCTCACAGATAACGATTTATCCCGTCTAAGAAAACTTTGGGTGGAAGAGATATTGGGATCACCCTCAGTGCAGGGGAAAGCCGGAGTGGTCATGCTCTTTAATAAAAATACCCCATGCAGAATTACTAGCCTGGAGAGGGACAAGGAAGGATGACTTTTGAGGGTTAATTTGGAAATGCCAGCTGGGGATCTTTTTCTTTTCAATGTTTATGCCCCAAATACACAAGATAAACTATTCTTCCACCAACTAGGGACATCCATTATGAAAGAAAGTGGCAATAATATATTAATCGGTGGCGATTTCAACTGTGTTATGAGCGAGTTAGAGGATAGAAAACTATATTTACTATTTTGCCATAGGCAAACTTAAACTCTATCAGTTCTCTATCTGTAAAACACTTAAACGTAACTTTTATTATGTATAACTCTTAACCTCTATACACACTATTTAAAAACCTGATTTCTAACCTCACCATTTGACCCTTTCTACTACTAAAAGAAGGAATAGCTCCTTTTCTATTATCAAGTCTGGTGGAGCACCACCTATTAACAGGAAAGCCTTATATATACAGCAATTTACATGCTCCAGTAAGGGATCCCAAGCCTCCTACTTGGGCAGTCGTCCCTAATCTCATGGACACAAAACAAAGAAGGCCCCCTTGTGACACCGTCTGCCGCAGGTGACACTTCTAGACAGAGGTGAGAAATCACAATTTAAAACGTCATGTCTGACCTCCCCGACATGTTTCACCAGCTAACCTGGCTTCATCATGGGTTAGAGGTCGTTTTAGTTACGTTTTAGTGTTTTACAGATAGAGAACTGATAGAGTTTAAGTTTGCCTATGGCAAAATAGTAAATATAGTGATCAAAAGTCACTCTTTGTTCTCTTGCGAGATTCCCAATTTTTTGGAGACTAGAGGATAGAAAACGCACAAACAAACCTCAGGGGGCGGGTGGTCCTAGGCAGAGCCTGTTAAGCTCGCTTTGTGAAACTGCAGGGCTGACAGATGTTTGGAGGCACTTTAATCCTGAGGAGAGACAATTCACCCACTTCTCACACGTGCATTTGTCTTGGTCTCGATTGGATTACTTCCTGGCAAACGCCTCGCTGATGGGAAGGGTGGACTCCATTGAGATAGGAGACTTAGTAATTTCCAACCATTCCCTGGTGTTGATTAATTTAAAAGACCTTCACCCCAAAGGTACAGATATTATGGAGCTTTCCTGGAGCCCTTATGGCAGATGACCACTTTAAAGAACTGCTAAAAAGGTGGTAGAAGGAATATGTGCAGGATATGTACCAGTCTCACACAGGGTCTCCGGCGCTTTTCTGGGACACAGGAAAAGCTGTAATGAGGGGAAGAATAATGTCTTACATGACTGCAAAGAAAAAGGCTATAAGGGGGAATTTTGACAGGGCAACAGCACAGCTTAGACATGCATACACCGCTTTTTTGACAGAAACAACACTTGGTTTTGCACATGGAAAAACTTTGTTTGAAAAAACAAATGCACACTGGTGTGGCAGCAATACATATAAACATTCAAATTCAAATAACAGTGGCCCACTATGGACTAAAGAAACCATCTAGTGGGACATAGGAAATTTGGAAAAAGCATTACTGCTAACTAGGATACATGAAAAAAATGAGGTTCTTAGTTCACACTTTTGGCCAAAAATGTTTAAGCCCACCTCCCAGTCTTCAAGGGGACCTCAAATGCAGGTGGGTCCTACGCTATTGTTACCTCTATTGGGTCCTGTTCAGACCTGCATACTTCAGGGAGCGAAGATACCTGCTTCAAAGAACACTGCACTGATTTAAAACCTGAGGAAGTGGGCGGGATGCAAAAAACAAAATGGAGGCCGCCACTCCTCCCTACATATAGTCAGAAACAACACTTGGTTTTGCACATGGAAAAACTTTGTTTGAAAAAACAAATGCACACTGGTGTGGCAGCAATACATATAAACATTCAAATTCAAATAACAGTGGCACACTATGGACTAAGGAAACCATCTAATGGGACATAGGAAATTTGGAAAAAGCATTACTGCTAACTAGGATACATGAAAAAAATGAGGTTCTTAGTTCACACTTTTGGCCAAAAATGTTTAAGCCCACCTCCCAGTCTTCAAGGGGACCTCAAATGCAGGTGGGTCCTACGCTATTGTTACCTCTATTGGGTCCTGTTCAGACCTGCATACTTTAAGGAGCGAAGATACCTGCTTCAAAGAACACTGCACTGATTTAGAACCTGAGGAAGTGGGCGGGATGCAAAAACCAAAATGGAGGCCGCCACTCCTCCCTACATATAGTCAGAAACAACACTTGGTTTTGCACATGGAAAAACTTTGTTTGAAAAAACAAATGCACACTGGTGTGGCAGCAATACATATAAACATTCAAATTCAAATAACAGTGGCACACTATGGACTAAGGAAACCATCTAATGGGACATAGGAAATTTGGAAAAAAGCATTACTGCTAACTAGGATACATGAAAAAAATGAGGTTCTTAGTTCACACTTTTGGCCAAAAATGTATAAGCCCACCTCCCAGTCTTCAAGGGGACCTCAAAGGCAGATGGGTCCTACGCTATTGGTCTGACCAGGACCCAATAGAGGCAACAATAGCATGATTTGTTTATATCAGGGCAGTCTTCGCAGTACATGACACGGTTGAGAGGGGACTACAGAGCAGTTTGTCGCAGGCCTTACTGGGGATTGACGCAGAGAAGTTACCTTCGACAACGTAAATTGGTACTGGCTGAATCTAGTTATGGGTAAGATGGGTTTCTCAGGAAATTTTAGAAATTATTTAGCAGCTATGTACAGAACACCCCAAGCGCGAGTCCACACCCAGGGTTTTATCACAACTCCAATACAGCTCCAAAAGGGTACAAGACAAGGATGACCCCTCTCGCCCATGCTGTTTAATATTGCACTGGAGCCACTGGCTATCCACTTACTGAATTCGGATATTTTCAGAGGCATCAGAGTGGGGTCTAGAGAGGTTAAGGTGACATGTTTTGCAGACGACATGCTTCTCTTCCTGGAGGATCCTGTACATCACCTGGAAGGGCTTCTGGATATTTTGGCTAAGTTTGGGGAGTTCTTGGGCTTTAGAATTAACAAACCTAAGTGTCAGCTATTACCTTTGGGTCAGGGTGGGAAGTTCTCTAACAGACTGATGGGAGTGGAGGTGGTAAACACCTTAACCTACCTGGGTATTAAGATTGGGTCTAGTGGGGCGATGGCATACCAGTTGAACTATCCTCCCCTGATGGATAAGATACTGGCTGAGGTAGAGAAATGGAGGGACCTGCCTCTGTCCATCATGGGAATGGTTCAGCTGATCAAGATGGTCAGTTTTGCGTGGCTACTGTATCTCTTGCAGAACATTCCGCTATTGTTACGCCATTCGGATGTTAGACGGCTGAGAAATGCTTTCGCAAAATTTATTTGGAGGGGCAAACGTTCCAGGATTAGCTACAAAAAAACTCACAATGGGAAAATTACAGGGGGGGAGCCCAGCTTCCAAACATTAGACTCTATAACTTGGCAGCCATGTGGAGACATGTACAAGATTGGCTAGAGGATTCAAATTTATTCTCTAATACATTACTGGAATCCCAGCTAGCTAGCCCCTATAGTTTAGTAACACTTCTATATCTTCCGCTGAAATTACAAAATGCTGAGGTTAGGCAAAGCTTAGTTCTAAGAGACACTCTGGCAACGTGGCATCATGTTAGAAAAATGTTTAAAAGGCCCATGTATATTTCGCAGTTCTTCCGACTCTGGGATTCGCCCGTGTTTAGTGCAGGAAAAGAGAATAAACTCTTTGTTAGTTGGAAGCAGAAAGGGATTCAGAAACTAGGCGACGTTTTATCACCCTCTTTTGACTCTCTACTCAATTGGAGGGAAGTAGATGAGAGGTTTGGGTTGGGAACTAACCATATACTCCAATATAAGCAAATAGAATGTTTTTTGTAAAACTTCAGTTGCAAATCTCCAATCTTTGCGGGAAACGAAGGAGTTCTTGGAGATCTGTAAAAGGGTAGGTGGCAGAGGGACATTGTCTAAAATCTACTCTAATTTATGCAACAAGAACACACAAACTCAGGGAAGTGTTCTATTCAAGAGTTGGGAATCTCAGCTTTCAGACCTTGAGATTTCACAGAAAATACTCAAGGGCTTGACTCTGGTGCGGTAAGCAGTGGTTAGCGAGCAATGGCGGGAGATATTGTTTAGACTAATCCACAAATCCATCTATGCATTTAATATCCCATATGGAAGCGAGAATACAGGATATCTACAGGCCTGTCCGAAGTGTGGCCTGGATAAGGCAAATCTTTTTCATTGCATGTTGCTATGCACAGGGTTTCAGGGATTCTGGCGACAGGTTATCCAATTTATAAAAGATTTATGGAAACTCTCGATCACCTTCAACCCACAGGGTTTATTGTTCCATTGTGTCACCAGAGACTTGGATCAGGGGGAGGGGGAGGGACCAGTGGTAACACTGAAATGGGTTCACTTCGCCCTATTGGCGGCCAAGAAATGTCTGTTACGGCATTGGCTTGTTCCCACGGTACCGGAGATCTCTGAGCTGAGGGATAGTCTAAAGCAGGCTTTGTATATGGAAAGGTTGGAGGCTGAGAGAAGTAAAGACAAGAACGCAAAGAATTTCTTAAAAAAATGGAAACAGTTTATTTCTACACAGTATTCGAGAGATGAGATCAAGGCAATTTTGGATACGTTTGAATATACAGACTACTACTTGTTGAAAAAACTAAGAGGTACGCTAGGGAATCTAGATATTGGAGATTAGTAGAGATAAGAAAAATGGTACTGTTTTTGGGCGTTTGTGTTCAGGGGGTTGTTGGGAAGAGGGATAACATAAATGGAAAAGGGGAAAGAAGTCTACTGCAACTGTATTAAAACTTGCTATTCAATTTGTATAACCATTGTGCAACTTTTATACTTGTACAATGTGTTTGGTGATTGCACTTGAATTGTTATGACTGTATTCCTAAATAAAAATCTTGTTTTAAAAAAAACAAAACCCAAAAAAACAAGGAAAACATGAGCATAAAAAGTCAGTTCACAATCATGAATATAATCTGATCAAGTTTCCAAGATCCTGGCTAAACTTCCTCAATGAGTCTAGACCGGGCTCTTCTTTCTCTGGAAGGATATCAGCTAGAATGACCAGGATCACTGCTTACCCATGTGCTGGCTACTTCCTGTTGAGAGTTGCCACTATCACCAACAGCTCCGTCAGTCTGAGAGAGTTCATCAAAGTCATTGGCTGGTATTATTTTGAAATGTGAGGCATTCCTGGTTATGGAGTGCCCGTCCCGCTTAGCTGTGACCTTGCTTCCTTTCTTTGTTGTTACATGATAGCATGCTGGATCATATACTGGACATATCTTATTGTTTGGCTTTCGAAGAACAACAACAGTATCACCTGTCCGAATAGCAGATGGCTCTGCACGTCTCCTCTTGTCCGCATAAAGTCTCATTTTGCGCTTGTTGTGTAAGTCTGTTGGTCTAATGGTGCACTCAGCTGGCAGTGCATGGATAGCCACATCAGGAATGCATATGCAAGGAGTTCGGTGGAACAATAGATGAGCAGGAGGAGCATTAGTCGTTGAGTGTGGCGTACTTCTGTAGTTGCGTAGGAATTTGTTCAGGCCCTGCTTCAGTGGTACATGCTCCAGAGCGGCTGCTTTGACTCTCTTCCCTAAAGGGCGCATAAATCTTTCCACCATTCCATTTGCTTATGGCCAGCAAGGTGTTATCTTTCTGTGAGTGAACCCAAGGTATTCATTAAATTGTACAAATGTAGGTCTATTGTCTGTTTTGACTATTTTTGGAATACCATATGCTGAGGAAATAGTATCCAACTCCTGTTTGACACTGGTTGCTGAAGTTGATGAAATAAATGCAATTGTAGGATATCTGGAATATTCATCAATTTCCACTAAGATGAACTGTCCATTAGGTAGTGGTCCATAGATATCAACCGCTACTTCCTCCCAGACAGCCATTGGTAGAAGAGACATTTGTAAGCAGGGCTGTGGAGTCAGAGTCGGTGCCCAATTTGCAGGAGTCGGAGTGAGAGTTGGAGTCATTAAAAAAATGGTCCGACGACTACTGGCTATGGCTGCATTTTAGCTGAGCTCCTCCACATCGCTCCTTAGAAAGCCTTCCTACCTGCCTCCATCCCACATCCCAAGACCAACGAGGGATCCAGGGACGAGATAAATACAGGTGTACACGGGGCACCTACCTTTTGGAGCGGACATTTACCTCCTCGGGAGTCACCCAAGTCAAGAGAGACTTCAACGCGCCTTGCCGCTCAGTGTGGCGGCCATCTTGAGAGCTGCCCTCTCTCTGGAGAAGCTGAAATCTGCCGGAGCTCCCGGTGGGAGAAGAAGGGAAATAGTCACCTGAAAAGGCAACTGAGTGCTCAAGATCAAGTGCTCCATGATTCCAGCTGATTTGACCACACAGAGGACCGCTTGACCGGATGCGCTTAACAACCCGACACGAGTTGGCGGCTACACCCGGCTACATGCGGGAAGATGTTTAGAGACACTGCCGACAGAGAGGGCTATCCAGGGAGAAAGAAATCGCCGCTGCGCATCATGGTGAGACAGACCGCACGCCCCACACTGCCGGAGAGCAGGGACGTCAACAGGGGCGTAACTTTGGTTCAAAAAGTGGGGTAGAACAATTTTCCCTCTCATCCCCTATCCCTCCTTCCCTCCTTCACTCGCCTTCCCTTTGGCTTCCCCGCCCTCCCTTCCCGTCACTCCCCTCATATCCATGCAGTGAAGTGGCCCCCACTAAACCAGCTAGGATGTGTGAGGGAGCGCTGTGAGCTCCCCTGGAAGGTCCGGGGGATCCTTTTGGCAACACTTTTGGGGCAACTGTAAGATTATGAGTGGCTCTCTAATTACTGAAGTTTAGAGCCGGACTGGGACTAAAAATCAGCCCTGGCAATGAAACAGACCCAGCCCACCTATAATATTTCCCCTTGTACATGGAAACAAAAAACATTGCACAATGCAGCAAATTTCGCTTAACTCCCTCCCATCCCCCATCACTACTCCATTAAATTTGTTATACACACAAGAGAATGAGGAAAATAAAAGAGCCTAATCTCACTGTTCCCCTAGGAATCACTTATGTCACATACTGTACCACAAAATGTATCTTATTGCATACCATACACCAGAAATGACATCACTCACTGCACCGCAGAAATTAATTATATTACACATGGAAGCCACAGAAATTACATTACTAACTTCCCCTTTACAAATAAATTGCAAATTTTACTCAAGAAATAATATAATTCATTATACCCCAAAAATTTATTATATTACACACTGAACCCTAGAAATGAATTACATTACTCACTGTACTTCAGAGATTACATACACCATACCCCAGAGATTATATTATATACCATACACCAGATATTATATTACACAGTGTACCCTAGAGATTACTACATTACCTACTGTACCACAGAGATTACTATATTATCCACTGTACCCCAGAGATTAAATTACACCATATCCCAGAGATTACATTACTTACTGTACCCCAGAGATTATATTACACTGTACCACAGAGATTAGATTACATGCTGTACCCCAGAGATTACATTAGACAAGGTACCCCAGTTATTTTGTGTGTATATATACATATATTGAACATAGACACACTACACACTTAGGGTGGGTTCACATGATGTTTTTTTTTGGCACTGACAGTGTCGTTTGCTTGTTGGAAATTCGGCACTTGCAAACACAGAATTCCGACAAGCAAATGACCCAGACCCAGTTCTGCTTCCTATTCATTAGTGCTGTTAGTGCATAAAACACCTCAAAGAATTCTTTGTAGGCGCTGACAGTACACACCGACAATACTCAAGTAAAATCAGTGTCATCTAAACAACGTAGGGTATAATGTAAATCAGTTTCCTGTCAGATTGGACGCCGGTTCTGAGGCAGATCCAGCACTGAATCCATCCCAGAATCAGCATTCATGTCTTCTGCATGAATGTACCCTTAAGGCATGTTCACACGGTGTATAGCGGGGCGTACTGTGTGCTCTGCTATATGCCAGGTGTTTTAGAAGTATGCAGTGATCAGTCCACACTTCTAAAATGCTGTGGGGCTGGCCCCATTCACTTTCATTTTCCCCGGTGCGTAAGAGCAAGGAAGACGTGACATGGCTAGACACATAGCTGTACAGTAGATACACATCTAACATATACAGTACGTGCCCTACTCATATGCACACACAGCGCCTAGAACCCTTGTCCCCTCCTTACCTGTCTCCTGTAGTCTGGTGCAGTTGCCATTTGGCAAGAACTTCCCTTCTTCCCTGATGAGAGCTGAGCATAGGGAAAGTGGTATACGAGGGGAGGGAAAGATACCTACACAGACAGTGTCAGACATGGAGGTCTAGGGCAGGGAATTGATCTTGGGGGCCCACCCTACTGTACATGAAAATATTAGTGGCCTCTCGGACATAAATGCACCCATTTTACCACATAATACAGTTTGCTAAAAAGAAGTATATTTTGTAATACACAATACCAAGTGAGTCACATATCTGTCTGTCTCACACATTTGTCACAGTCTAACATATCATAGACACTAAATTCAAAATACCAACCACTTTTAGCATAGCACTGGGGCATACAAAAATTGTGATGCCACCACATCTTACCCCCTCTCCTATAGCATATAATTAACAAACAACACCAAATCGAGAGTATTGGGTATACAAAATCTCATTTTTATTGTATAACAAATCTAAAATCCAAGATATACATGCAGACAATACTATGTGTTCATAAAAATCCAAAAAGCACCGGGGGATACAGCAAACCCACCGAGGAGGTACTAATCTCTATGTAACAAGAACTATCTGTAAAAATACATGATAGTAAATATATGGCCATGATTTGACAACACCATATACATAACTGGGCCACTAATCACATCATACTAAAGTATAAAATCATTCCAAGTGGAGTGAATGGGTCCCAGAACAAGATAGGAAAAGATGTCATGTCAAATCTTACCAAGGTGGGCTGTTGTTTCTCCCGTACCCCCTCCTCGGTGGGTTTGCTGTATCCCCCGGTGCTTTTTGGATTTTTATAAACACATAGTATTGTCTGCACGTATATCGTGGATTTTAGATTTGTTATACAATAAAAATTAGATTTTTTATACCCAATACTCTCGATTTGGTGTTGTTTGTTAATCATATCATAGACACGTAGCTAAGTAGCTCCATCCATATCCCCCACCGGCCCACATACAATATCCCCCTCCACATTTCCCTTGGTCACACACCTCACACCTCCTAAAATAAACACCAGCAAGAAAGTAAGAGTGAAACTCCTATCACAGGGTGAGGTGTTCCCTCACTTTTACAATCAGGGACTAGTGTACGCTGCCACTATACATGTGCCGATATAACCTACAACACCGCCATATGCAGACCATATAGTGATCTGACACCAGCTCGGGTCACTTAATAGTTATATAAATAGACCAAAATATATGAAATACATTTATTCGTTGACTCAAACCAGATAGTCTTGATATCAACAATAACAACAATATTAAAATGTGTTAGAAAGGATGGCAAAGTATACTTAATTAAGAGTGAGTCAGTCCATGACCTCCTTGCGGTATGCATGCATCCGATTAGGATAGCTGGGAGACGCCGACACCAGGTACGAGACACAGCTGCAACGTTTCGAAGGTGTTTCCCTTCTTTGTCAAGCATGCGTGATAGATTGCATGGGAGGTACTTATACCTATCCATAGTAAAAACATTAAAGTGACACAACACATATAAACATACAATCTAAAACAAACACTACACTGAAACATATGCCTACAAAAATGCTTTAAAGCTTAAATTTTCGTTAAGACCAATGGGAGTGAGTGCATGCATTTTCCGTATCCAATATGTCTCACGTTGAAGCAATTTCTTTTTAACCCTATCTGGTCTGTCTTCATCTATATGCTCAAGAACGCACCATCGAAGATCGGAGACAGTGTGCCCCTGCCTCTTTTAAAGTGACGTGCGATAGTTGTTTCTCCAAACTTTCTTTTAGCATCAAGTTCCTCTCTAGATTTTTCTTTACATGCACGTATAGTGGATCGATGTTCATTGATCCTAATTCTCACTTCCCTACTAGTTTGGCCGATGTAGACTTTACCACAAGGGCATTTTATGAGGTAAATAACCTGAGAAGTATTGCATGTGTAGAAGCTTCTTATTGGAATATCAAATCCTTTGGTAGGATGTTTGATACTTAAACCCTTTAATGAAGACGTACAGTTCAGACATCTTAAACATCCAAACTTTCCCCTTTTTCTCAGGGTATTCAATCTCATTTGCCTTGTAGTGCTTTTTTTTCATATCAGATGATACAACAATATCACCGATAGTTTTTACCTCGTTTAAATACACAAGTGGGAAGATTTTTAAATTAGCCCCATAAACTGGATCACTTTTTAAGTATCTGCCATTTTTGGAAAATAGTTTTTTTAAATTTAAAATTTGCATGAGCATCATACGTAGATATAAAACATTATTTTATCTTCATTATCTTTCTTTTTAATTTTTAGAAGATCTTCACGTTTTAATATTGTACTTCATCTGCACTTTTTGTGTTACATTTCTATCATAACCTCTTTTTTTCAAACTTTTCAACCATATCACTAGCCTTTTCTGTATATTGTTGATCATTTGAGCATATTCTTTTAGCCCGAATCAGTTGGCCTTTTGGGATTCCGTTAAATACTTGGGATGAGGGAAATTTGACTTACGGTGTAATTAGATTATTTCGATCAATCACTTTTCTTGTATAGTGTCGTTTCCAGTTTTTAAATCATTCTTTTATAACCTGGACATCAAGGAATTCTACAACTTCGAGTGTTTAGTAAGGGTGAACTTATCAGATGATGTAGGCTTTTAAATTTATATTCCAAAAAGGAATCCAATTCAGTTTCGGGTCCCTTCCACAGCAGGAACACATCGTCGACAAAGCGCGCCAAAGTATGATGTTAGATGTGAATCTAGAGGGAAAAAAAGAATTTTTCCTCTAGCATGGCAACAAATAGATTGGCAAAACTTGGAGCCACAGGAGACCCCATCGAGGTCCCCTGTAGCTGCAGTAGAATTGGTAAACCAAATCTAAAAAAATTCTTTGAAAGTACCACATCCAGTAATGCCATCAGGAAATTAATGGATCTATTATTTAACGCTGAGTCCCCACACAATACTTCTCTAACTACCTCCCGGCCTTCTTTGTATGGAATATTATTGTACAAGGATTGGTTATCCAAAGTACATAATAAATCCACATCAGTACAATCTATATTTTCTATGGTTCTCAAAAAATGACCTGTATCTGTAAGGCACTGTACTTTACTCTTTACTGTAGGCTGTAAGAAGCCGTCGATGTATTTGGCTAATGGTTCTAAAAGGCTCCAAGTTTTGCCAATCTATTTGTTGCCATGCTAGAGGAAAAATTCATTTTTCCGTCTAGATTCACATCTAACATCATACTTTGGCGTCGCTTTGTCGACGATGTGTTCCTGCTGTGGAAGGGACCAGAAACTGAATTGGATTCCTTTTTGGAATATATTAATAGCCTACATCATCTGATAAAGTTCACCCTTACTAAACACTCGAATGTTGTAGAATTCCTTTGATGTCCAGGTTATAAAGAATGATAAAAAAACTGGGAAAAGACACATACAAGAAAAGTATTGATCGTAAATAATCTATTACACCGAAGTCATTTCCATCATCCCCAATGTATTTAACGGAATCCCCAAAAGGCCAACTGATTCGGCTAAAAGAATATGCTCAAATGATCAACAATATACAGAAAAGGCTAGTGATATGGTTTGAAAAGTTTGAAAAACGAGGTTATGATAGAAATGTAACACAAAAAGTGGCAGATAAGTACAAATATTAAAACGTGAAGATCTTCTAAAAATTAAAAAGAAAGATAATGAAGATAAAATAATGTTCATATCTACGTATGATGCTCATGCAAATTTAATTAAAAGAAAATATTTTCAAACACTGGCAGATACTTAGAGAGTGATCCAGTTTTTGGGGCTATATTTAAAAATCTTCCCACTTGTGTATTTAAACAGGTAAAACTATCGGTGATATTGTTGTATCATCTGAATGAAAAAAAGCACCTACAAGGCAAATGAGATTGAATAACCCTGAGAACAGGAACGTTTGGATGTTTAAGATGTCTGAACTGTACGTCTATCATTAAAGGTTCAAGTATCAAACATCCTACCAAAGGATTTGATATTCCAATAAGAAGCTTCTACACGTGCAATACTTCTCAGGTTATTTACCTTATAAAATGCCCTTGTGGTAAAGTCTACATCGGCCAAACTAGTAGGGAAGTGAGAATTAGGATCAATGAACATCGATCCACTATACGTTCATGTAAAGAAAAATCTAGAAGGAACTTGATGCTAAAAAAAAAGTTTGGAGAAACAACTATCGCACGTCACTTTATAGAGGCAGGTCACACTGTCTCCGATCTTCGATGGTGCGTTCTTGAGCATATAGATGAAGACAGACCAGATAGGGTTAAAAAGAAATTGCTTCAACGTGAGACATATTGGATACGGAAAATGCATGCACTCACTCCCATTGGTCTAAACGAAAATTTAAGCTTTAAAGCATTTTTGTAGGCATATGTTTAGTTGTATGTTTGTTTTGATTGTTGTTTATATGTTTTTGTGTCACTTTAAATGTTTTTACTATGGATAGGTATAAGTACCTCCCATGCAATCTATCAACGCATGCTTGACAAAGAAGGGAAACACCTTCGAAACGTTGCAGCTGTGTCTCGTACCTGGTGTCGGCGTTCCCAGCAATCCTAATCGGATGCATGCATACCGCAAGGAGGTCCCTGGACTGACTCACTCTTAATTAAGTATACTTTGCCATCCTTTCTAACACATTTTAATATTGTTGTTATTGTTGATATCAAGACTATCTGGTTTGAGTCAACGAATAAATGTATTTCATATATTTTGGTCTATTTATATAACTATTAAGGATTCATGGAAGTGTGGAGAGACTCCCTTTAAATAGACCGTGGCTTATAAGTATATCTATACACAGACAACTATATATAGAGACCAGCTCGGGTCACATCACATTACAGTGAATACAGCACTGATCCAGTATAAAGTAAAATAACCCCTGAAACCAGGGACTCACAGGAGATGGCTTATCTGATGAGTCGTTTTCTTCTCTTATGAGTCGTTCTTATTCCCTTTTCTTCTGCATCCATTCCACACTGCCACGATGACTTGTCCCGGTCACCACTCAACCCTACAGAATTTACACACAAATATCTTAGAATCCTCACTTTTCCAGCACCTCTTTACCTATTCCCACCTCTGTACAAACTTCCCAGGGGTGGGAGAATGGGTACAAGCCACAACTTGGAAGCACAATCTCCTAAGGGGTTGCAGGGTGGGGAGAGGACTAACCCCCTGGAGATAATGCTACAACTATGGGCTGCTCCCGTCATAATTATATTACCAGGTAGGTAGGCAAGACTCTAGGTAGGTAGGCAAATGGGCAAGGCTCCAGGTAGTTAGGTAGGCTCTATTTAGGTAGATAGATCCCCGCTGGATAAGTTGGTAGGCTGACCCCAGGTAGGTTGGTTGGTAGGCCCAAATAAGGTAGATAAGTAGGTCATGGGTGGGTAGGTAAATAGACCCCAAGTAGATAAGTATGCCCCAGTTAGGTTGGCGGGCCCCAGTTAGGTAGGCTGTAGGTAGATGTTGGTGAGTCTCAGTTACATAGGCTAGAGGTAGTCAGGGCTCCTCTTAAGATAGTATGCAGGTAGTCAGGGCCCCCTTTAGATAGTAGGCAGGAGCCAGGGCCCCCTTTAGATAGTAGGCAGGTAGCCAAGGCCCCCTTTAGATAGTAGACAAGTAGCCAGGGCACCCTTTAGTTAGTAGGCAGGTAGCCAGGGCCCCCTTTCGATTGTCGGCAGGTAGCCAGGGCCCTCTTTAGATAGTAGGAAGGTGGTCAGGGCCCCCTTTAGATAGTAGGCAGGTAGTCAGAGCCCCCTTTAGATAGTAGGCAGGTGGTCAGGGCTCCCTTTAGATTTTAGGTAGGTAGTCAGGGCCCCCTTTAGATAGTAGGCAGGTGGTTAGGGCCCCCTTTAGTATTTAGCCAGGTAGTCAGGGCCCCCTTTAGTTTTTAGCCAGGTCGTCTGTGCCCCTTTAGCATTTAGGCTGGTGGTCTGGGCCCCCTTTAGTATTTAGACAGGTGGTCAGGGCCCCCTTTAGTATTTAGACAGGTGGTCAGGCCCCCTTTAGTATTTAGGCAGGTAGTCAGGGCCCCCTTTAGTATTTTGCCAGGTGGTTAGAGTCCCTTTAGTATTTAGCCAGGTAGTCAGGGCCCCCTTTAGTATTTAGCCAGGTGGTTAGGGCCCCCTTTAGTATTTAGCGAGGTGGTTAGGGCCCCCTTTAGTATTTAGCCAGGTAGTCAGGGCCCCCTTTAGTATTTAGCCAGGTAGTCAGGGCCCCCTTTAGTATTTAGCCAGGTGGTTAGGGACCCCTTTAGTATTGTGCCAGGTGGTTAGGGCCCCTTTAGTATTTAGCCAGATAGTCAGGGCCCCCTTTAGTATTTAGCCTGGTGGTTAGGGCCCCCTTTAGTATTTAGGCAGGTGATTAGGGCCCCCTTTAGTATTTAGCCAGGTGGCCAGGGCCCCCTTTGCTATTTAGCCAGGTAGTCAGGCCCCCTTTTCTTACATATATTAAAAAAAAACAACTTACCTTTCTCCCGCTCCCGGACGCTACGAGCTCCCCATCGGCTTCTAGTGGAGCCCGGCATAGGCATCACGATGCTGTGACATCACCGCACCGCCTATGTCTTCACTTGAGGCTGGCACCCGGTAGGCTTAAGGCCTAGTACCTTAGGCCTACCGGGGTGTACAGCAGAGTGGAGCGCCAGCCTCAGGGATCGAGGACATTAGGGCCTGGGCGTTCAGGGGCAGGATGCAACAGCCAGGCCTCTGGAGCCCACAGGAGCTCGGGGCCCACCGGGGGATCTACCGACTCCCCGGTGGACCAGTCTCAGCCTGTACACAGATATGGAATGTGTTGGACTGTGAGCAGCGTTCTGATTGGTGAAGCAGCCCCTGCTGACTCCGGCTCTAACAATCAGCGCTGCTCTCACTCTGCACTGACACTTGAGGCTGCTACCTACTCTGCCCCCCAAAGATGCACAGAAATATAGGAGGCAAAGAGTTAACTTCTTCCTCCTCTGTGCTCTACTCTCCCCACTTACCTTATTCTAATCTTTTCATATGGATTATTTTTTTATTGAAGTGGCTAAAAAGTGGGGGGACCATCCCCCACCCAGAAAAAAGTGGGGGGACCAGTCCCCTCCATACCCCCCTAAAGTTACACCTATGGACGTCAAGGTGTGGAACACTCCAATCTCCTGCACACAACGCCAGCCTAATCAGGGGCAACAGGTACCGGGCCATCGGGGGGCTAATCCCATCTGTTGATTGCGGGGACTACGGAATAGTTATACGCGACACACAGCAGCCCCCACTTAGAACCTCCGGGAATGGAGGAAAAGAGAGCTGAGCATGTCGCTGACTCTAGACCCCCCTGATAAAGAACTCTGTGTGTCAGACTTGTCTGAGTGGCTGGAGCACATCCCTTGGGAGTGGAGAGGACTTGCTACTGGCCACCACAAACCACCACTGCCTCCTGCCTGTGCAGCTTTCATCCATAGCAGAAGGGACCTTACAAGCTCTAGCCCTGATTCTCTGTAGCCTGGATTATACTGACTACCTTCCGCGTTGTCTGTTGGTTGAAGCACACACTTAAAACTACAGCCCACCTTAGGCAGGAAAGAAAACAACAACCTTCCTCTTCACCCACTGTGGGGGGAAGAGGGGCGGAGGTGGGAATGACGGCCATTTTGACTCTAACTGCCACAACCATCTCAGTTGAATCCTGCTGGTGACAGGCTGGGCCACTGCATAGCCAAACCCCACGACCCAGCTCAAAACCTGCTAAAAACGCGGGAAAGCCCATCGGTGAGACAAGAAACCGTCCTATAGACCCCTGTGTTGAAGGTATACAAGGAATATCACAACACCCTCCTTGTAGTAACCAGAGGTGAACTCTGCTAACCCACATCTCCTCATCAGGGAATTCCTAATAAACCAGTAAACAAAGGGGAGATCTGACAATTAAAGACCTTCTCTAACCAACTTGGGGATTCTTCCCATCTTAGACGACCAACCTTGATATCTAGAGATTGGTAACAGCAAGTTTACTATCTCCCCCAGAAATAACACTTTACTGCTCCTATCTGGTTAAAAACAATCATAAGCACTTTCATCTATCAAATCTTATCCAAGGGTGCCATCTAGTGCCAGTTCTGAATAACACACCTCGATCTTGAAATTGGCCACCTATACCACCATCTGGTGGTGAACATAGAATAGGCACATCTCCCATCATTTGAAACTTTACTCACGACCAAGACTCTTTTCTTCTAGTCTCCTCTTCAAGCCACCCGGAGCCTCTGGCTCTTTCACTGTGACCCCTCGGATAAGAAAATGGCTCTCTAGATGTGATTGCTTATAACTCGGCGTCCGACCTCGGTCTCGCTCCCTCCTCCACATCTTCTCCCATTTGTGTCATGGACAAGTTTCTTACCCATACCCAGACACCACTACCACAAAGGAAAACCCGTTACTCATTCCAACCGTCTTCAGCCCGCAGAAGAATGACTAAACACAAGAACACAAGCAACAACCCCCACTGACCCTCACTAAGCCAAATCAGACAGATGCATCCCAAGAGTTGATGATGAGTGGGGACATTACCCCCCCTCCCTGACTTCTCGGCCCCGAACAGTCCTGCATCCTCTTCCTCTTTTGAAATGGATCAGGCAGTCATTATAGCGCAAAAAGTGACCTGAATGCTGACGCCTTACTTAGGCAAACACCTAGATATGATACAAACTTCCATCAATACGGCGCTAACACAGATCACTGAAAACTCCCAAAAGATATGGGAATTGGAAGCAAGGGTGCTGTCCTGCGAGTCATCGATCTCCTTCGCCGAAAGAGAAATTGCGCAACACCAGAACACTAACATAATTTTGTGTGACAAATTAGAGGACTTAGAAAATAGAGAAAGAAGAAACAATCTTCGATTTGTCGGCATACCGGAGACAGTATCTGGGGACGCTCTTCAAACATATTTGGTGGGTAAACTACATACAGCTTTCCACTCAACCTCCAGCCCGACCCTCTCAGAATTGAACGAGTCCATCGTATTGGACCCTACAGAAGGGAGGGAGACAAACGGCCGTGACAGGTCATTGCCAGGTATGCAAACTGGTCCATCAAGGAGAAGGTGCTCCGGGCATACCGATTGTAATGCGACGGAGCAGTGGATCAACTGGACCGCCGCAAGCAATGGTACTGACCATACCAGGGAGCGGAGTCTAAGTGGGTCCCAGTCGCTACCCTCGATGTGGCAGGCTTGTGGAGACGGCCGAGGTGCCATGTGGTACAGAAAATGGTAGACAAGGTCGGAGTCGAGGTCAGGCCAAGATGTCGGGGCAGGCAGCAAAGGTTCGGAGTCGAGGACGTAAGCAGGCGGGACTGGTACACGGTATAGGCAAACCGGGACAAGACAAGGACAAGGGCGCTATGGATTCGGCAAAGAGGTCCCAGAGGTGGAGCCCTTATATAGGATCAGCGGCCGGCAAAACCAATTACCGGCGCGCTGTCCCTTTAAATTTGAGAGAGCCAGCGCACGCGCCCTAAGGAGCGGGTCCGTGCGCTCCGGCCAGCAGACAGCGACGGGGAAGCAGGAGCGCGAACCGCACCACTCGCCTCGGACGCAAGCCGGGGCGCAGGGGAACGAGTGCGCCCGCAGCCTGAGCTGCGGACCGCGGGGTCACTCGTTACAGTGCCCCTCCTTCGCCCCCCCCTCCTGGCCTGAAAAAATTTACTAAGCATTCCTCGGTCCATGATGTTGTCCTCCGGCTCCCACGATCTTTCCTCAGGCCCGAACCCCTTCCATTCAATAAGGAAATAACGCTTCCCTCTGATTGTCTTTGTGGCCAAAATTTCTCTTACGGAAAAGACATCAGAGGTATCAGCCACCGGGCTCGTGACTTAGTCTGGGCGGAAGCCTGCCGAGTGTCGCTCCAAATAGCCCTGAGGTCACGGACCAAGGAGTTCACGGCAGGGACGTCAGAGGCCTCAGCCAGCGGGAGGGGTGGGCGGAGATGAAGGCCATAAACTACAAAAAATGGAGAAGCTCCAGCCGACTCTGAATCCAAGGAGTTGTACGCAAATTCTGCCCAGTGTAACAAGCTGGACCATTCATCCTGCCGAGTTGATACAAAATGGCGTAGGTAGTTATCCAAGATCTGATTGACCCTCTCCACCTGCCCGTTAGTCTGGGGATGATAAGCCGAGGAAAAATCCAGGTTTACTTTAAGCTGGGAACAGAGGGACCGCCAAAACCTGGACACAAATTGCATCCCACGAACTGACACGATATGCCGCGGAAGGCCATGCAAACGAAAGATATGCAAGAAGAAGAGGGTCGCGAGGCAAGGTGCAGAAGGCAACCCTGGCAACGGTACAAAATGCACCATCTTGGAGAAGCGATCCACAATGACCCAAATGACGGTGTTACTGGCAGACGGTGGAAGATCAGTCCATTGCAATATGGGAACAAGGGTGGTTACGGATGGGCAGAGGTTGCAGCAGCCCCGCAGGCCTGTGGTGGAAAGCTTTGTTGTGGGCACAGGAGTGGCAAGATCCAACAAACTCCTTAACATCCTTGACTAAGTCTGGCCACCAATAGTAGTGGCCGATCAACTGCCCGGTCTTATGAATCCCTGGGTGACCGGCAGCCTGAGAGCAATGACCCCAGTTCAGGACTCTCTTTCGAAGCGCGGGGCGTACGCAAGTCTTGCCAGCGGGTACCTGTCGGAGATCCAAAGGGGCTACGGTGATCAGACGGTCAGGAGGAATGATGTGACGAGGTGGTGACTCTTTACCCAAAACATTGGAGGCTCGTGATAGGGCATCAGCTTTAATGTTCTTCTCTGGGTGGAAGTGAATCACAAAATCGAACCGCGAGAAGAAAAGGGACCAGCGGGCCTGCCTGGGACTAAGACGCTGAGCCGTTTGTAGGTACGGCAGATTTTTGTGATCCGAATAAATAGTTATTGGATGGCGAGCCCCCTCCAACAGATAACGCCATTTCTCGAGGGCTAACTTAATTGCCAGCAATTCACAGTCTCCAATGGTGTAGTTTTTCTTGGCCGGAGAGAAGGTTTCCGAGAAAAAAACACAAATGACCGTCTTGCCCTTAGGGTTTCGCTGAGAAAGCACCGCCCCTGCACCCACTGAAGAAGCGTCAACCTCCAGGAAGAAAGGTTTCTCGATGTCCGGGAGCGACAGGACGGGGGCAGAGGCGAATGCCGCTTTGAGCCGGGTGAACGCCTCTTCGGCCGCCTGTGGCCATTGCTTCGGATTACCAGTCTTCCTTGTAAGGGCTACCATAGGGGCCACCAGCATAGAAAAATGGGGAATGACTTGACGGTAGTAATTGGCGAACCCCAGGAAGCATTGGATGGCCCGAAGGCCGACTGGACGAGGCCACTTCAGAACGGCAGAAAATTTGGCCAGGTCCATTTGAAGTCCCTTGGCAGAAATGATATATCCAAGGAAGGGCAGACTGGTCTGATGGAACTGACACTTCTCCAGCTTGGCATAGAGATGATTTTCTCGGAGACGACTAAGGACCTGGCGCACATGGAGACATGTGGCATACGTAGAAAAGACCAAAATTTCATCCAGGTACACAATGACACAGGAGTAAATAAGATCACGAAAAATCTCGTTAACGAAGCCCTGGAACACGGCAGGAGCATTACAGAGCATTACAGAGACCGAACGGCATAACTAAAGTATTCAAAATGCCCTTTTCTCGGGTGTTAAATGCCGTTTTCCACACGTCGCCCTCCTGGATGCGGATGAGGTTATAGGCTCCTCGCAGATCCAATTGGGAGAAAATCTTGGCCCCTCGTAGATGGTCGAAGAGTTTGGTGATGAGAGGCAGCGGGTAGCGGTTTTTCACAGTAATCTTATTAAGGCCACGGTAGTCTATACAGGGACGAAGCGAGCCATCTTTTTTCTTCACAAAGAAGAAGCTGGCCCCAGCCGAGGAAGAGGACGTACGGACGAATCCTTTCCTGAGATTCTCCTGTATATAGTCCAACATGGCCTTGGTTTCTGGCACGGAGAGTGGATAGACCCTGCCCCGAGGAGGGCTTGTGCCGGGCAGGAGATCAATGGGACAGTCGTAGGGACAGTGAGGTGGCAAGGTTTCGGCCTGCCTTCGGAGAAGACATCGGCGAAGTCCTGGTACTCGGCCGACAACCCCAGCAGGGGTTTAGAGGGCGCCGGCGGCGTAGTGGGGCGCACTGGGCGAGGTGCCACCAGACAACGGAATTGGCAATCTTGTCCCCAACGTGTGACTTCGCCAATCTTCCAGTCCAGAACAGGGGGCATGGTACTGCAGCCATGGCAAGCCCAGCAGGACTGCCGACGAGGAGTGGGGCAGCACATAGAACGAGATCCTTTCACAATGCAGCGCCCCTATGTGCATAGAAACAGATTCCGTGTGACAACGGATGGTATCGCGCAGGATCTCTCCACTTACAGAGGAAATGACCAGAGGTTTCTTGAGGCAGACCACCGGGAGCCGAAGTTTCGATACCAGGAGGGCATCCATGAAATTCCCGGCAGAACCGGAATCCAGGAAGGCAGGAACTAGGACACGCAATCCAGAGCTCGTAAATGATCTGCCCCCGGCATGGTGAACGTGGGAAAGGGGCTACTCACACCTAGGGACGCCTCTCCCACGTGGCCTAGGTGCGAGCATTTCCCGAACGTGGGCGAAGCAGACAGTCTCGCCGAAAGTGCTCTGCACTGGCGCAGTCAAGGCAGAGATTTTCTGCGCGGCGACGGGATATCTCCTGTTCTGAGAGGTGAACACGGTCCACTTGCATGGGCTCCTCGCCAGAGTGCTGAGGGAGAGGCAGAAGAGGCTTTTGGAAAACCGGAGCCAGACGAGGGAACCGACGAGGCCGGGCTGAGTCATGTTCCTGTCGGAGCTCTTCTTGCCTTTCGGTGAAACGCACGTCAAAGCACGTGGCCAGATGGATCAAGTCAGACAGAGATGCCGGGAGGTCCCTCGCTGCAAGGCATCCTTGACCCTGCTAAAAGGTCCTTCCTGAAGGGGCGCATAGGGAGGCTCTTTCCAAGTTTTCCGAGGGCAGGGTGCGGAATGAAATGGCGTAATCCCCCACAGAGGAGTCCCCCTGACGCAAATTCAGCAGAGCGGTCTCAGCAGATGACGCCCGCGCAGGTTCCTCGAAGACACACCAGAACTCCCTGAAAAAGGCCTGTAAATCACTCACCACAGAATTACCCCTGTCCCAGAGGGGTGTAGCCCAAGCCAGAGCCTTTCCAGAGAGCAGGCTGAGGACGAAGGCCACTTTTGCCCGTTCAGACGGGAACTGATCAGCCACGTGCATGGCGAACTGCGTAATAAATCCTCGGCAGAGCTTCGAATCTCCATCAAACTTCGAGGAGAAAGACAGTCAAAGCTTGGGTCCCACAGAGGCAGGAGAGATGGCAGGTGCAGGAATGTGTGGAGGCGGTGACGGAGATTGCCGCTGCGGGGCAATAAGCTGTTGCATCATGGCCGTCAGATGATCCAACTGTTGTGCCTGCTGCGCCAGCTGCTGTGATTGCTGGGAAACGATGGACGTCAGATCCTCCATGCAGGGCAATGGCACCTTGGCGGGATCCATGGCCGAATCCAACTGTAATGCGGCAGAGTAGTGGATCTAATGGACCGCCGCAAGTGATGGCACTGACCACACCAGGGAGCGGAGTCTAAGTGGGTTCCGATTTTCACCAGAGCCCGCCACAAAGCGGGATGGACTTGCTGCGGCGGAATTCCACCAGGTCGCTACCCCCGATGTGGCAGGCTTGCGGAGGCAGCCAAGGTGCCACGCGGTATAGAAAATGGTAGACAAGGTCGGAGTCGATGTTAGGCAGCGAAGGTTCGGAGTCGAGGACATAAGCAGGCGGGACTGGTACACGGGATAGGCAAACCGGGACAAGACAAGGCTTCCTCTCATAGGACAAGGGCGCTATGGATTCCGCAAAGAGGTCCCAGAGGTGGAGCCCTTATATAGGATCAGCGGCCGGCAAAACCAATTACCGGCACGCTGTCCCTTTACACTTGACAGAGCGCCCTACAGAGCAATGCAGTGCACGCCGGCCAGCAGACAGCGACGGGAAAGCAGGAGCGCGAACCAGTAAGTGGATGCGCCTGCGGGGGCACGTGCGCCCATGGACCGCACCGCTTGCCTCCGGCGCAAGTCGGGGCGCAAGGGGACGAGTCCACGGGGTCTCTCGTTACACCGATCCTCCAGAAGTTTGCAAGTTGACGGATCACCCATTTTAATTTTCAAAGACTTTTCGAGTAGGCTCACCATGAAAAGAAAGGTGTTCAATCCGCTGTGTCGCCAACTCTATGAACGAGGAATACACTTCCAGCTCGCCTGCGGGGCAGCTGGAAAAACAACAGTCTACGAGGACCCTGACACAGCCCTGCAGCGCCTGCTACCCCCAAATCCATCTTAACCCCTCCGTAACGCCATCAGTATGTCCTGACTGACATTAAAGGACCAGATGTTGCCTGGTTGGGACTGAACACATGGGAGACCCACACGGGTCTTCCTCTCTGGATCTCGATTTTGGACGCCGAGTTGACATTTCTTCTCACATGTTTCAATTGATGCATGTTACTGATGTTTATGTTGGTTTCTACCATCTAATTATATATATGTTTACGTTTCACCCCGCCTCTCTTATTTTTGTGTCTCTGTACCCACTCTGGAGTGAACGCCCGATTGCCAACTGAAGGCCGAGCTCAAGGACTCCGCTGCTCACTGGGACGGCGGACCCTTCCTTTCTGTCCGATCATCTTGCAAGAGACCTAGAAACTCGACAGGAATAGGATGAGTACCCAAACATGCAACAAACACAAACTCCATTGTGGCGGACCTGAACTCCCCAGTTAAGCGAAAAAAGTATTGACCCATCTGAAACGATTAAAGCCACATATTATCTTCCTCCAGGAGATGCACTGGAAAAGGGGAGAGGAGGGTTGAGCAACAGTTATACTGCCTCATATGATCACAAATCCAGAGGGACCGCAATTCTATTTCATGCTGGAGGGTGCAGCTGTATTGGGGGACAAAATGGCCAGGAAGCTGGAGGTATATTTAAACTAGGAACTGGGGGGGAGGGTAAGTACACATATAGCGTGCAAGATAGTAATAGAGAGCTGGGAATTAGTACTAAATTACGGGGTGAAAAGAATAAAAAAGAATAGGGAGAAAGGAATAAAAACTGAAAAATCTCTAAATTGCATGCTGACCAATGCCAGGAGTCTAACCAACAAAATAAATGAACTAGAATTATTAATTGCAGAAGAAAAATATGACATAGTGGGATAACTGAGACATGGCTGGACAAGAGCTGCGACTGGGCAGTTAACTTACAGGATTACAGTCTATTTAGAAGTGACTGTAAACACTGGAAGGGTGGAGGCGTCTGTCTCTATGTAAAATCCTGTCTGAAGCCAACACTGCGGGAAGATACAGGTACAGGTAATGAACAGGTGGAATCATTATGGGTAAATATACATGGGGGTAGTAACAGTAATATAATTCTAATAGGAGTCTGCTATAGCCAACAAAAATAACAGAACCCATAGAAGATATGTTCCTCAGGCAAATAGATGAAGAAACGAATCAGAATGAGGTTGTTATTATGGGCGACTTTAACTACCCAGACATATATTGGGAATCTGAAACCTGTAGTTCTCACAAAGGAAACATGTTTTTCTCTATAACCAAAGATAATTACTTTTCCCAAATGGTGCAGGAACTGACTAGGTGAAAGGCCCTTCTAGACTTAATATTGACAAAGGAGAGTTGCTGCTGCTGCTGTACTGCTTTGGTTCAAAGGGTTAAAAGCTACTGTAAGTAGCCTAAACGAGTATTCTGAGCGTGCGAGTGTGTCTTTTTTGTGTAAGTGTGTCGTTTTGCTTCAGTGTGGGACTTAATATTGGGGGACTTTAGATTTGGGGCTTTTAGAAAGGGCAGCATTATACAGATTTCTCATATTTGTATCTTTATTTCTTTTTTTTTTTTTGTAACATCCCCCTGAGTTCCATGATTGACAATGCTGACCAGTGCACAACCTGTGCAATGTATGCCATCCTTGACCAACAGTTCAAGGGTCAATACTGCTGTGCGAGATGTGTGCACACTGCACATTTAGAAACCCGAATCCTGGATCTAAATGAGCAAGTGGCAACACTGAGATCCATTTCCAACTTGGAAGTGAGCCGGCTGTCCACTGAGCACTCACTCGCAGGTGTATATGCTAGGGAGGGTGGCAGCATGGAGGTGCAGGAACATGAGGCAGCTAGCTGGATAACAGTTAGAAAGAAAGGTAGAGGGAAGAGTGTTACGGAGGCTAGTCTTGAACTGGCACACCCCAACAAATTTGCAAGATTGGCGGATGAGGGGGATATCGGCTCAGAAATAGCATTGCTGCAGCAAGACACTACCCCTGTCTGCTCCAGTAAGATGGGGAATAGGAGTGCAGGTCAGGCTAGACAGGTGCTAGTAGTTGGAGACTACATTATAAGGGGCACAGATAGGGCAATCTGCCACAAAGACCGGGATCGTCGAACAGTATGTTGTTTACCTGGGGCCCGGGTTTGACATATCACGGATCAGGCTGACAGAGTGCGGGGTGGGGCTGTGAGAATCCAGCTGTCATGGTCCACATTGGCACCAATGACAAAGTTAGAGGTAGGTGTAGTGTCCTTAAAAATGATTTCAGGGATTTAGGCAAAAAGCTCAAGGCAAGGACCTCCAGAGTAAAATTTTCAGAAATATTACCTTTTCCACGGGCCACACTAGAGAGGCAGAGGGAGATTAGAGAGGTGAATAAGTGGCTCAACAATTGGTGTGGGACAGAGGGATTTGGGTTTTTGGAGAACTGGGCTGACTTCTGTCTTGGCTACAGACTCTATGCTAGGGACGGACTGCACCTAAATGGGGAGGGGGCAGCTGTATTGGGGGACAAAATGGACAGGAGGTTGGAGGAATATTTAAACTAGGGACTGGGGGGGAGGGACAATACACATATAGCGTAAAAGATAGTGAAGATAGAGAGCTGGGAATTAGTAATAAAACAGGGGGTGGAGTGGAGGGAGGGGGTGTAGCAATAGTTAAAAAGATTAGGGAGAAAGGAATAAAACCAGAAACATTTCTAAATTGCATGCTGACCAATGCCAGAAAACTGACCAATAAAATAAATGAACTAGAATAATTAATTGCAGAAGAAAAATATGACATAGGGGGGATATAGGAGACATGGCTGGACGAGAGTTACGACTGGGCGGTTGACTTGCAGGGGTACAGTCTATATAGAAGGGACCGTAAACACCGGAAGGGGGAGGTGTCTGTTTCTATGTAAAATCCTGTCTGAAGAAAACACTGCGGGAAGATATAGAAGAAGAAGAGGTAGAATGTCCAGCGTCTTTAAAAGCCATATCCTTTATTTATATTTCGAATAGCAGCAACATCGATCCAACACACTTAAAAGCACGCCAACGCGTTTCAGGCCTCACGGGCCCTTCCTCATGGCATAACTACAAGTTTCTACAGCCTCCATTTTATAAAAATATACCGACCAATCATAGGTCGGGATACAAACATGTGACCATGACAAAAAATAAATAATGCACACAAAATTTTCCCACTATTGATATAATACAACACTGATAAACGTAGATACATTATACTTTAATAATGTGGATTTCTGCAGATGTCGTGTCCCTTTATACTTGTATCCACCATGATTATGGTTTAGTTGCTGTTTTATGGTTTCTTGATATATACAGTAATTATTCAGATAAATTAAAACATTTTTTGGTGGAAGCGATTTATTTTTTGTTAAAACATAATTATTTTATGTTTCACTCAAAATTTTTTTTTACAAATAACTGGGGCAGCAATGGGAGCCAAATTTTCACCTTCTTATGCTATTATTTTTATGGCATGGTGGGAGAACCTTTATATTTTTAATCATGACAATCCTTTTTTTCAACACCTGAATTGGTTTGGTCGTTTCATTGACGACTTGGTGATTGTCTGGAGAGGGGATGCAGCCACAATACCAATTTTCATGGCATACTTAAATTAAAATTTTGTAGGATTGAAATTCACGTATACATATCATTTCGATAAAATTACTTTTTTGGATTTAACTCTGATTGGTGATACGACGTCTGCTAGCTATTTTCATAGTGAATTCTTATAGAAAAAGATACAGCAGGAAAGTCAATACTTCAGGCACGTTCGAACCGATCCTCTCCATTACGATTAAATCTGAATCGAGTAGGTGAACATATTCAGATTAAAAGTTAATTAATACAAATGTTAAACACCTATGAGAAAGATGTGAAAGCCGTACATTGTAGAGTCTTAGTGAACGACACTATCCACAATGTATGATTAAGTACAGCAGAAATAAAAGTTTACTTAAGTTTAGAAAATCAAGGTATTAGGAATATTGGAAATGCATTATGCTAAGGATAATATGTATAACCTGGGACTCTTAGTTTACTGTTTTTGATCAATGATTGTATTAAGCTTCCCCTCCCAATAGCGTCAAAGGGGATCCCAGTACAGGTGAGTCCTAACAACTAAACCATGTTACCTCACTTGGAAGATGTATATTGAGACTACAACATTCAGGGATGTGGTAGGAACTTGCTTCTGAATCTCCTGCACCAGTTTAAAAGAGGTAATGGGAGTGCAGAAGCCAATGAGGTTTTGCCTTCCTCAAAATAGGACTTCAAATATCAATTAAGCTGTGCACATCCATATATTTTGAAAAATGTAAGCATAGGTGACACTGAAAGGCTATACGCATACTTCCTAATTAACAAATATCAGTGGCCACTTAAAAATAAGTATAAGTAGTAAGAAAATCAAGGTATATAGGATTATTGGAATGCATTACTGCCTATGAATTATGAAAACTGGGACTCTTACGTTTACAGTTTTTTTTTTTAAACCATAATTTTTATTGGTCAGATATAAAGTAATACAAACAGAGGAATACCGCATATGTCGATTGTAAGACAAAATTTTTTCAACTTTCATCCCCAAAAAAACTACCAAAACCCCCCCCCCACCTCCAAATCAATCTCCAGATGCAGAGGCAGAAAATATCCATTACATCACATAGCAATTGCAATATTAATATACAGTCAGTTTTGTCACCTGGCTGGTCGGACGGCTCCATCCACACAACTTGCCATAGACACAGTCCAGGAAACCTCTAACACCGAGATCCCCACCACCTTGCCTAACTCAAGTTCGGTGCAGCAAGACCAGAAGTATCCAGCCAATTTTAGCCATATTTTATTATACTTAACTTTGACTCCTCTTTATTAATACCACCCTTTCTCCAGAGCATCAGCCAGTTCACCTTGTTAACAAACTCCTGTGCTGACGGAGGTTCTGCTTCCAGCCACTTTGTCGCTATTAATTTTCCGACGCAATAAATAAAAGTCTATGTATCGCGATTTTCTCAGCCTCTTGAAACCGTTTAAGTCTCCTAACATATCCCAAAATACAAAACCAACGGATTCAGCTCCACTGTAATTTGAAAAAAGTACGCTGTGATCAATTGGAACAATAAAAAATCCAATATCGCTCTAGTTTTGGGCAAGCCAGAACATATGCATCAGAGAGGGCCGGGTGCACATGACACCTTTTACTCAGAGGAGGAGGCAGAATTCCAATTTTTATGTAGAAATAGAGGAGTTCTGTAAATCGCTGTATTAAGAATAAATTGAGAGATTCGATGCTGTTCATCACTGAAATCAATGGTTTGGTCTCTGTATCTCCTCCAAAATTTAGGGCTCTTATAGGGCCAATAATCTCCATTCCACCTACACGTAAATCTATTGGGTTTCTAGAAAAAAAAGTATGCCAATTAAAAGTTGTATATAAAGTGAGGATATTAGTCCTTTCGTTGTTTTGATGTTCTTGACCCTATCTATCGGAGTTTAACTTGGCATTATATTTGAATTGTGTCTGATTTTTCTGGCATTATAGCGTGCCTAAGCTGTAACATATTTGTATAACTGTGTATGCGGTTAAAGCAAATTCCATTGCAATAATTGCTGAAAACTTTAAGCACCCCCTGATCCTGTAAGCAGTTGAGAGACATATTGAAGGCCCTAGATGCCCATGAACTCAAATCCTGATGCACAAAAAAGTTCGGACATACCAGGGGGTTTTCCAGATCTCGGTATAGGATGTTGCAAGCCCTGAAGCCCATATTACACCCGTAATTTCCACCACAGTTTATGCATCAGTATAATGTTGGAAATCTTTTTGGAGTGCACTAAAAATGTCGTTTGCCTCCTGTGTTCATAAAGATTGGGTGAGAATTAAAATAGTGGCGTAATAGTTTCAGTTGTAAATCCTTATCCCCCTCCCCATCCCATCTCTCATATATTGCAGTTGTGCTGCCAAGAAGTAAACTGATGGATTAGGAATTGCCAACCCTCCTCGTCCTTTGCCCAATTGCAGGAGTTTCTAGCGTTTATCAGGGCATGTGTCCTGCCCAGATTGAAGGGCTTGACAATAGATTGACTTTTAAAAATGAATCTCTGGGGGGCCAGATTGGAGAGTTATGTAGGAGGTACAAACAATGGGGCATACAAATTTCATTTTAACCAAGATTTGATCTTCCCGCTATGCGATAATGGTAAATTTACGCCAGACATCCAATTTATTTTTAATGTAACTAGCAATGGATCCAGATTCAACCGCCCAAAATTCCTGTAAATTCACAGAAATAATTTATACCCAGGTATCGGAGTAAGATGGGAGACATTGAAGTGGGTATATTCCGGGAGGAGTATATTGATCATGGCAATCCACTGGGCATAATGACGACTTCCCCCTATATTGTCAACCCAGAGTAGGCACCCATAGCTTTAAATGTCATTAAATTGCCTCTGGCAATGAGCCGCCTAGTTATAGCAAAAAAAAAAGGAGGATATCATCAGCGTATGAAGGCTATTTGTGTCCTCCAGCCCTCCCTCTCCTACGCTTCAATATGGCGTTTGCTCTAATCTGAGCTGCTAAAGGCTTCAAATTGCAGGGCAATAGCAATGGAGATAAAGGGTCTCCTGTCTTTGTTCCCCTTCGCAAATCACACGTCTCTGATTGTAAATTATTAGACTGCACTTAGCCTTAGGATCAGTATTTAAACAGCTTAATCCAGGATACTAAAATTTTGGCCAACCCCAATTTATGTAAACACGCCCATAAGAATTCCCACTCCACACTATCAAAGGCCTTAGATGCATCTTTAGAGAACAGATAGACCTCGCCCAGCGTTATCAACAGGAAGCTGCAGTTCTGGTACAGTCTTCCGAAAATTATTGGGAGTTTACATCTGTGGATAATACCCGCCTGATCAGGATGCACGATATCTGTACCACCGCAGTTAGTAATGTTCGCAAACGCCTTAGCTAGGATTTTGGTATCCACTGGGGATTAGAGAAATGGGCCTGAATTAAGGACTAAGGGAGCAATGGATCTTTATCAGGTTTTAATAACACTATTTTATTACCGCTCTTGCATTGAAGCAGGGCAACTGCCCTGTGTCTCTGCATCCTGAAAAACCTCAACAAATTAGTAACAACACCTCCCCAAACTGCTGATATACTCTGTAGGCAATCCTCCAACCCTGGGGACTTGTTATTTGCCAAAGTCTTTAAACTGCCCACCTGCAGTTGCTCTGACGTGAGGGCATCACATGCCTCTCGATGTTCTGCATTACATGGGAAGATCTATTTCCCGTAAATATTGTTGGATATGAGCAAGGGGAAACTCAAGGCTTGATGTGTATTAATTGTTTTAATAATCCCAATATTCCCAAAACATCCAAGGGCGTTCTGTCATTAAGGCGCCTAGGGTGTCGCAGAGCTGGTATAAAACTGGAAGCCCCTCTGGGGGAATAAATGATAGTGGCTAAGTAACGGCACGCCAGCACCCCTACACCAAAATAAGTTTGCATTTTAAAAAATCTTTTATTTTCGGCGAGATTCTAATAGAAATGGGTTCAGCGTATCATTGCGCCTACGCAGAGTTCCTCCCCGGCTTGTGGAGTGCGAAGCAAAACGAATCGATTCCAGAGCTCATTGGACTTCTCAGGATAGTTTTTTCTTGCTGCCCCGTTTTAATCTTCAAGGTGCTATTTTCACGTGTCAGCCCCCTCTAAGGTATGCCTTCATAGTTGTCCCACACTGTACTGATCGGAAGCATGCGTCTATATTCCACCTGAAGATCTCCTCCAAATCTGACGCTTAATTTAACTGTATCATTTAGGGGCAACCAGAGAGCATTAAATCTCCACCGCCTCATATTTCCTATGGATTAAATCATGGAATTATTAATCTGTAATAGCATTGGATATGTTCAGAATTGGAGCGGTTTAAGATACTCAGTCTTTAGTAACATTTGACAGAGCGCTGATTACAAAGCCATATCTATTCTAGACAGGTGTTATATTGTATTGAATAAACAGGAATAGTGAAACTCATTAGGGTGTATATATTACACGCCAGATGTCTACAAGTTCCAATCTCTCAATCATGTGTCCAAAAGGAGTAAATGCTGAGGGTAGTAGAACATTAGATGCTGATAATTTATTCCCCATTGTGGGCCACCACAGTATTAAAATCCCCCATAATAAGAACTGGGACATCAAGGGATAAACCATCCACAGTTAAGCACTGACTTTAACGGGTACTGCAATATTGGGTGGAGTGGTATATTTATAATTGTTTACCAAAAAAAATGTGCAAGTATATATTTTACAGTATACCATATATATCTCCGTCCCCATCTATCTCAATAGCCAGACATTCAAGAGGAAAGGAATTATGGGTGATGATAATGACGCCCCTCGGAATAATTACTGTGTAAACAATGATTCGCCCAACCCCACCATGCCCCTTTGAAGATAGCCCATTTTACTGTATCGGACCACCATATGTGTCTCTTGAATAAATCATTATAGCTGGCTGATATGGGAAAGAAAATTAAAACATCGCATATCTTTTGTTTGGTCACTCAGTCACCTGACATTCCAGGAGAGCAGTGTTATCTTATCCGCCATCTAACATCCTGTGGCATTAAAGTGGCCAAGTACTTTAACTGTCAAGATGAAGGATGGAAGCGTCCGACCTGCCTCACAACGTAAGCAAAAGCATTCTGGTGATAGATAAACCATCCCCCCTCAGAAATAAACATGTTAAACCCACAATTGTAAAATTTTACAAAATACAAGAAATTAAAAATGTGCTAAATTGTAAACAGCCCTAAAAAATGGGCTCAAGTACCTCCATACGACCGGAAGTAGAAGGCAACAGTTAAACTGCATAAATAAGACTAACAGTTCTTCTCCAAAACTCCCTGATCCAAACATGTATTTTAAATATGAAACATAGTCCGGGTTGGAGCAGGACGAAAAATAGACAAGGAAATCAGAGAGGGGAGTGAAGAAAATGTGTACAGTGGTGATCACTTATCTCTCCGGAATCCTCTGGAAGGCTGGCTTGATGGAGGATTCATTCTGGTCAATCCACTGCATAGCGTATCTTGGAGTTTCAAGAAATGCGTTTTAGAGTTAACGCCACCAATCGGAGTCTGGTCTCGGAATAGCATGGCGTATTCACCCGAAGCGCCGGAGCCGCCTCTTGACATCTGGAATGCGATCTTCTTTTTTGAACCTCTTGTAGAAGAAATCCTTGGATAGAAGGAGATCGACAGCCGTTCACCATGACGTCCTGCTGGAAGGCGCGCTTTGCGCAGTATAGTGTTTATTTTAAAGTGCAGCTGCTTAACCAGACTGATTAGGCGGGGGCCCCTAGGAGGTAATGGGCGCTTTGGGACCCTGTGCGCGCCTCTCAACTTGCAACACGAGAAGTAAAGGATTCCTTTCCAAAGATATAGTGAGCCAGGTCTCAAAGAACTTCTGATGGGTTGGAGCCACTCTGTTTTTTCGGGGCATCCCTCGATGCGCACATTGTTTTCTGCGGGAGCGATTCTCAGATCGTCCGTCTGGCGAGTAGTGCTTGTTCACATGAGATTGCGACTCCCAGGTCCCGCTGCATAGGAGTGAATTGATCCTCCAAATTCACTTGATTCTGGTTTCAGCAGCTTTGACCCGCTCAGCATATCTCTGGACTTATCAGCCGCATGATGTTATTATCCTCTTTAAGACCCCCAACCTTTGGGGGTTTTTTTGTAGTCAGGGTGGATAAGCAGTATGGGCCATTGGTGAACAGCTTGTAGCACATCCCTCAGCCGATTTAGGCTCCTCTGGTATCTTGCGTGCTTGGAAACTAGGAGTGACCGTGTATTGTTTTAGGTCTGGCTCCTGGTGCATGCTGCTGGAACTTATCTCTTCCTGTGCTCTTTGCTTGTCTGTCACAGCACTGCTTGTTATTTCCGCTTCATGCTGTTCTGCTTACTGGAAGACTCTATGGCCAGAGGAAGATGATGGAAGGGTTGTGGGCATATTGGGCTAATTTAGCGTGTCAAATGCTGGTACACTCTGCTTGCTTCCCTGCTGTTCTTGCAGAGCCACGCTGTTCCCTGGGTTTCTTGTTCAGCTCCACTCTCAATTCTGTGGCTTCCTTGTTGCGGCGAATTGTCATCGCACCACAGGTCATGGGAAAGTGACAGAATACTCCAGTGAGTTTGAAGAAACAACTATGCTTGTTTCCACGAGTTTGTAAGTCTATGCCTGCTCCAACACAGATTTACTGGTGCAAGTGATGGAGCTCCTTCAGATGCTGCCGCTCAGCTTGCCAGTCAGGCTCCGCCCCTAGTTTACAGTTTTTGATCAAAGATTGTATTACGCTCACCTCCCAATATCGTCAAGGGGATCCAGTACAGAATTAGACTCCTGTGAGGGTAAACATGTTAGTTTGTTAGGGAATCACCTGTACTGGGCATCCACCTTGTCCTATTGGGAGGTGAAGCTTAATACAATCTTTGACTCAAAAAACTTTAAACTAAGCAGTCCAGGTTTTTCATTTTTTCCTTAGCAGTAATGCATTTCCAATATTCCTATATACCTTGATGTTCTACTTAGTACTTAGAAACAGGAAAAACCCAATGTGGATCAACAGAGATGTAAAGGAGGCAATAAAAAACAAAAAGAAAATGTTTCAGCTACTAAAACAGGAGGGTAGGAAGAGGCATAACAAGTATAAGGAAAAATGAAATATGAAAAAAAATGGATTAGCAGCAATAGCTGGAACAGTAAAGACATATTGCCATGAAAAAGTAAAAGTAACCCAAAATATTTTTTAAACTATATAAATAGTAAAAGATTAAAAAAAGAAAATGTTGGGCCTTTAAAAAGTACTGAGGGAGAGACTATAGAGGGTGATGTGAAGAAAGCAAAACCTAATTAATTAATTTTTCTCCCCACTGTAATTTACCAAGGGGATGACACCTTCCTGTTGAGTTGAGCACTGGAGGAGGTAAATTCCAACTTAAGTGTTTCTTGTCTCTAACCCAGGAAGAAGTGCAGCTCCGCCTTAGATGCTTAAAATAGACAAATTTCCCAGGCCCTGACGGTTATACATCCACGTTGTCCGAAGAGAGTTAAGTAAAGTGATAGATAGGCCTATTCTTAATATTTATGGACTGTATTATAATAACTGGGGTAGTCCGAAGGATTGGTGCATAGCCAAAATATGGTGTCAATATTCAAAAATGGGTCAAAAAGTGATCCTGGAAAACTAATACGGACGGTTAGCTTAACCTCTGTGTGTGGGTTAAATGTTTGTGAGGTTTTTCTAAGAGATGCTATCCTGGGTACTCACTGAAAATAATTGTATACCGCCGTTCCAGCCTGGGGTTTATGAAGGATCGGTCTGTTAAACTATTTATCAGCTTCTATGAGGAAGTTTGTTCCAGACTGGATCGGGGTGAGGCATGGTTGTATATATTTGGGAGTTTTCTAAAGCTTTTGTGTCAGGGCTCGCTAGTGCTCAGCTTAGGGTTCTACAGGCTGCAGAGCTGATGCACGTATCCACCCTGTTACACTTGCTGCTGAAAACTTCTGTGGGTGACAGGGGCCCAGCCAACTCCTGACGGGGCGAGTTGAAACCAGCCAATGGGAGGACCCGGAGGGCGCCTCCAATCAGCTGTGAGGGGGCGGTATCCAGGAATCCCATTTAAAACTCCCTGAAGGCTGGGTGCTCATGCCTTGTAATATTCCTGGCTACCTCGTGTTTCGTTGTTCAGTATTGTGTTTTGCTTTCTGTGTACCTGACTCGGTTTGTTTCTCCTGATCTGGCTTGTCTCCTGATTTTGTGCTTCGCTTCCGTTTGGCTCTTGACCTCGGGCTTTTTTGTTTTAGTTTAAATTCCATATGGTTCTGATTGTGGCTTTGGCATTCCTATTTGATATTTACCCGGACTTTGTCTGACTATTCTTCCTTTGTCTGACGAACACCAGAGCACTTTTTGTCAGCGCAGGGTCTGTCGCCCAGTTGCCGTCTGCTGCCTAGGGGCAGGCACGTCATGTAGGCAGGGACAGTGGGGCTGGGTTTCCAGTTAGGCCACTGGCACACTACTTGTCGATGAGCAATTTGATACTGTTCCACATAAAAAGGTGGTAAGTAAAATGAGAATGCTTGGACTGAGGAAAATGTTGTTCAACTGTACTTAATGATAGAAAACAAAGGGTGGTTAATTAATGGTGCATTACTCATACTGGATCCCTGTTACTAGTGGGGTACCACAGGGCTCAGTATTGGGCCCTATCTTATTTATTATTTTCATTAATGATCTTACACCAGGGATTGCCACAGTTAGAAATATCGATCTTTGCACGATGATACTAAGCTCTGTAAAGGAATCCACACAATTTAGGTTAATGTGTGAGTACAAAGGGATCTGGATAGGTTGGAGGGCTGGGCAGAGAAGTGGCAGGATGAGGTTTAATACAGATAAAATTGCAGGTATATGCACATGGGGAGGAAAAATCCATTACATGATTACATTTTAAGTGCAAAAACGCTGTGTAAAAGTGACATGGAGAAGGACTTGCCAAAAAAAACTTTTCTAACATCTGCCAATAAAGGTAATTTCCCTTGCCTCAATTGTTGCAACTGCAACAATATGATTAAGGTGATTCATTTACTCATTCCCTCAGTGGCATGATATTTCACTTATGGAGGCGCTTTACATGTCTCATAGTTTATAGTTTGTATGCGCCGAAAAAAGTCGGACGTTCCATCTGTTCAGACTGTTGTGCTAAGGTGTTGATCAGAGGATGGCAAAAAAACCCAATGATGTTGAAGAAGCCAATTGTCCTCTATTTTAGGGGAAAAAAATTCCTTCCCGACTCAATCTGCAATCGGAAAATCTGGCATCAAGACCCCTCTCCAGAATCCTATGTCACTATAACTTGTTATATTATTATGCCTCCAGAAAACTGCATCCAAACCCTTTTTGAACTCTGTTAATGTGAATTCACATGACTGAGTTCCTATGGCAGAGGTTCCACAGTCTACTAGCTCTATTACAGTAAAAGAAAAAAATCCCTTTCTATATTTATGTAGATACTTTCGGTTCCTCAAGACGTAGAGGATGACCCCCCATGTTCTAGATACAGCCCTGGGTATAAATAAATCTGGGGAGGATCTCTATATTAACCTTTGATGTATTTAAACATATTTATTATGTCCCCCCGAAAAGCCGTTCTTTTCTCTAAATAAATAACCTAATCTTGCTATTCTTTGGGTACTGTATTCCACTCAGTCCTTTCATTATTTTGCTTGCCCGCACTTTGTACCCGTTAAAGACTCTACAATGTCTTCTGTGACATGGTGCCCAAAAAACTGTACACAATAATCCATGTGTGGTCTAAACCAGTGCGACGTGTATAATGGGAGAATTAATGTTCTCATCATGTGGCCTCTATGCCCCTTTTAATGCACCCCATGATCGATTTGCCTTGGAAGCTGCTGTTTGACACTGGCGCTACAATTAAGTGTAATGTCCACAGGATTCCCAAGTCCTTCTCCATGTCACTTTTACCAGCTTTTTCCATTTAACATGTAGTCCTGTAATGGTATTTTTTCCTCCCATGTGCATAACATTGCATTTATTGTGTTTAACCTCATCTGCCATTTCCCTGCCCAGGCCTCCAACTTATCCAGATCCCCTTTGTAATTACACATTATCCTCTATTGCGCGCGCTGCGCATTGAATTTACAGAGCTTAGTATTTCATCTGCATAGATCAGATATTCTACTGTGCAATCAATGTGTAAGATCGTTAATGAAAAGTATTGAAGTGGATAGGCCCAATACTGACCCTTGTGGTACCCACTAGTATCAGCATCAGTCGAGTATGTACCGTTAATTACTACCTATGTTTTCTATCAGTGAAGCCAGTTGCTTACCCACATGCAACATTTTCCCGTCCAAGCATTCTCATTTTACTTACCATCCTTTTATGTGGCACCGTAATCAAATGCTTTAGAAAATCTAGATATATGACATCAGTGCCTCACCCCGATCCAGGTCTAGCATGACTTCTACTGAGCTGATGAGATTTGTTCTGACAGGGACTCGATCCTTCATAAACCCATACTGGAACGGCGTATACATTATTTTAGTGAGATACTCCAGGATAGCATTTCTGAGGAAAACCTTCCAAACATTTTACCTTACAACAGAGGTCAACTTACCAGACTATGTTTCCTGGATCACTTTTTGACCTCCTATTTGAATAATGCACCACATTTGGTATGCGCCAATTCCTTTGGGACTACCCCGTTATTAGACAGTCCATAAATATTAAGAAAGGGGCCTATCTATGGACATCACTTAACTCCCTTAGGACACGTGGGTGTATGCATCTGGACCTGGGGATTTGTCTATTTTTAATCTTCTTAAGAACGGAGCTGCATTCTTCTTGGGTAAGTCTAAGAACTTTATGTGGAGATTACCTCATCCTCTGTTCAACAGGAAGATTCATCCTCCTCGGTAATACAGTGGAGAAAAAAGTGTTTAATAGGTTTGCTTTTTTCTCAATCGCACCTTACTGTCTCTCCCTTAGTATTTTTGAAAGGGCTACATTTTCTGTTTTAATCTTTTTCTATTTATATAGTTAAAAATATTTCGGGGTTAGTTTTACTTTCTTGGCGATACGTCTTTCGTCTCCAGCTTTGCTTCCTTTATCTTTATTTTACACACGGTTTATTTTTTCCCTATAGCCTTCTTAGTGCCTCTTCACTACCCTCCTGTTTTAGTAGGTGAAACGCTTTCTTTTTGTTTTTTATTGCCTCTTTTACATCCTGTGATCCACATTGGGGTTTTTCTGTTTCTAATTATTTTATTACCATAAGGTATGTACCTCTCACAGTGGTAGCCTTAGGATGTTTTTTTTGTCGTTAAGTTATGTGATATCTTTGTGATTACTTGCCTTTGGGGGCTTGATGGTATGTTGGGGAGGAGACTACGATGGAAATACGTCAAAGGATTAATAACTTAAAAGTACGATTAGGAGAGAGGTTGATGGATGTAACCCGGAGCTAAAATACATTTTGTGGAATTGAGGAAAATTCGGGTTTGTCCGTCTAGATTCTTGGGTTTAATTGATTGGTTCCTCAACTACGACGGTGGAGGGTGACCATGAGATGCTTTTAGGAAAGAGGAGAGTAAGTGGGATTTTTGAATTACAAACTTTGCCAACCTTCTGGCCTTAATATTGATTTAAGATTTAAGGTATTATTATTTCTGTTATTGTCATATGCTCATCATCTTTTGGCTTTAGCATGAAGTATTGTTTTTAATATGGTGGTATTTATACATTTTTTAATTCTTTTTTAGGTGATATTGTTTGGGCTCAGACAACGATGCAACGCATAAAAGAAAAAAAATATTTTTTTAATTGGTTTTGTATAATAAAGATATATTTTTTTTATTTTTTATTTTTATTTTTATTATATTTGCTTATGTGTTGAATGCTGAATTGTGAATATAATAAAATGATACAGATTACCTATATATGTTTCTGTATATTTCTATAGACTGTGACTGATCACTGTTGATTATGGCCCGTTTTGAGGAGTGATGCTGAATGGCTTTAGCCTTTGCTGAGTCTCTCAGCTTTTTTTTTTTTTTCTCCCTGTTTGGGCCTAGTAGAATAACATAAAAATGTGGATCAGAGTCTAGAGGCATTATGCTCAATCATTTACTTACTCTTCAGCATTTCACACATTGGTTATCGTACTTGTAGCGCTATTTAGAACGATGACTTGTCCTTAGACATGCGCAGTAGTTACCTTTGAAGCCGTAGTGCTTGGCGCTTCCGGATTCCCTCAGCGCCGATGCGCGGATTTCCGGATATGCGCAGTATAGATTAGAGGACGCCGCGATGTATTAGGCGCGGTATGTATGCATCTGATGTCTTGAGTTCCCCAGGCAATGGGATAGTGAGTTATAAGAGGTGATGTTTTATGTCCATCATTGTATTGACCTATGAATATCCACTTGCACATGTGTTTGTTAAATGTTTATTAATGCTTGTCACTTGATTGGATGCTATGTGATTGAGGAGGGTCTGATATCCCCTTAAACACACCTGCATTACACTCTGTATTTTATGCTGCTTGAAAAAGGCCATGCACTGAGAGGCCGAAACGTTGTGATGGTGTTTCTCACTCTGGAATAAAGCTGATTCCTGCTTTTACTATGCTGTCGTCCAAACCATCTTTTTGGAGAAGGACTTGGGAATCCTGGTGGACAGTAAACTTAACTGTAGCAGCCAGTGTCGGGCAGCAGCAGCCAAGGCTAATAGGATCATGGGTTGTATTAAAAGGGGCATAGATGCACATGATGGGAACATTATTCTCCCACTATAACAAGTCACTGTTTAGACCACACAATGGAATTATTGTGTACAGTTGTTTGGGCACCAGTGCACAGGAAAGACATTGTAGAGCTTGAACAGGTACAAAAAGGGCAACAAAAATAATAAAAGGACTGGGTGGACTGCAATACCCAGAAAGATTAGCAAGGTTAGGGTTATTAGTTTAGAGAAAAGACGGCTTCGGGGGGACATAATAAATATGTTTAAATATATTAAGGGCCAATATAGAGATCTCGCTAAAGATTTATTTATACCCAGGATTGTATGTAGAACAAGGGGGCATCCTCTACGGCTTGAGGAAAGAATGTTTCTACATAAACATAGAAAGGGATTCTTTACTGTTAGACCGGTGAGACTGTGGAACTCTCTGACAGAGGAAATTATCATGGTGAATTCACTAACAGAGTTCAAGAAGGGCTTGGATGCATTTCTGGAGCACGATAATATAACAAGTTATAATGACTAGGATTCTGAAGAAGGGTCTGGATACATTTCTAGATGTAATATCACAAGTTATAGTGACCGGGATTCTGGAGAAGGGTCTGGATACATTTATAGATGTAATAATATAACAAGTTCTAGTGACCAGGATTCTGCAGAAGGGTCTGGATACATTTCTAGATGTAATATCACAAGTTATTGTGACTAGGATTCTGGAGATGGGTTGTTGATCCAGGGACAAACTATGAAACTATGAAACTATGCTGCCCTCTCACCCCTGATCCATGAAACTTATGCAGACCCTGGTGGACGATTCCTTTTCATGGACATCACTATTAACGCCAAAAGATACTCCCTTCTGAATCTCTATGCCCCCAATCACCCCAACACGGATTTCTACCCTCAGCTATTTAGCTTCCTGGATGGTAAAACGCTACACACCCTTATTATCGGAGGTGACTTCAATGTTATCTTGGAACCCTCCACAGATCGCACATCGTAGACGTCATTTGAACAGGGGACTATCTTCACCCTATAGCACCTTACTGATAATTTCTCCCTATTTTGAACCATGGAGGCTACTCAGCCCCTCTGCCCGAGAGTATTCCTTTCCCTCAGTGGTACATGACAGCCACTCGAGAATTGATTACTTTCTCATCTCTGCCTCGGCCTTCCCACTAGTAGCGGCAGCGGAAATCAATAACATACTAATATCAGACGATGCCCCAGTTACCCTAACATTATTAGCTCAAAGCCCTCCACAGGGGCCCCGTAGATGGTACTTCCCGTCTTACTTGTCGGAATCGGAGGATTTTACTCAATATCTGGCAACTCAATGGCAACATTACTTGGATGATAACGTCCAAAATACCCCTAACCTCTCCCTGTTTTCGCTGGCGTCCAAGGCGGTAATGTGGGGACATATTATCTCCTATCTCAAATGTAAAAACGGAGAAAGCAAGAAAAAATTTTCCGAGCTGAACTCAGACCTTACTGAAGCTCACAGAGCTTATGTTGACAACCCCCCACACTTGAGAATAAGGAGAAATACCTCACAACAAAAACCCTAATGGAGACCTGCATCCAGGGACAGGCCAAGTGGGGGGTGGAGGAAAATAAAAATAAATTCTTTCGATGAGGAAATAAAGTAGGATCATTATAAGCTCGCACATATAAACCCAAATCCCACCACAAACCGATACACACCCTCGCCAACCCACTCACAGGTCTCTTAGCCCATGACCCGAGAAAAATACAAAGTATTCTCGCTCAACACTTAACAAACTTTCATAAAGCCTCAAACCATGACTCCCAGAAAATGTGGTCATTCCTCCTTGGGCTCCGACTGCCGAAACTGAGCCCGGAACATAGGGTCATCCAAGACTCAGAAATCACTGAGATCGAAGTCCGGGATACTATCAGACATCTCCCAAATAACAAAACGCCGGGGCCAGATGGACTGCCCGCTGAGTATTACAAAATCTTACAGCAAGAAATGGTGCCACATTTAACCGCTCACCTCAATAGCATATACAGCGGTGAGACTCACTCTGTAGAATTTTATGCTTCTAATCTGATTCTGGTCCTGAAGCCTGGCAGAGACCCCACAGCCCCGAGCTCCTATAGACCAATCGCTCTGCTGAATCAGGACTACAAGATCCTGACCAAGATACTGGCGAACCATGTTAGGCCCCTTACTAGCCCCGTCTCAATTTGGATTTCTTAGGAACAGACACTTCACTGTTGGAATACGTCAAGCAATTGCTGCAACCACAAAATACCTTGATGGGTCCCGACCGGTGACCATGCTTCTCAGCCTTGACGCTGAGGGGTTTCGGGGAACGTTTTATTTTTTTTCTGCATTTAAACCTGCAGAACTCCACTACGTCACTGTCGCTAAGTCACCTTCGCCTCTCCCCTATCTTGATATATAGAGGCACAAAGCAGGGATGTCCCCTGTCTCCTCTCCTTTTTAACCTTTTGCTGGACCCGCTGCTGAGACATTTGGAGACGGGCACTAAGTTTGATGGCATACGGATAGGAAGCAGATGCCTTAAGGTCTCCACATTCGCGATTGATATTCTATTATACATATCTAACCCTAGGAGGTCATTGGCGACAGTACTGGAGTATATACGTATATATGGCTCCCTGTTGGGCTTCAGGATCAACGAGGCCAAGTCCAAGGCACTTGTGTTGAAGGGACCGTCAATCCCAACCTGGGCAATTAATTTTCCATTCCGATGGCAGGAGGAATCTCTTAGCTACCTGGGGGTACAAATCCCCAAACGGTGCAACCAAATATCTAAATATAACTTAACTTACTTTATCAGACAAACAGAGACGGTACTCTCTACGTGGGGGGAAATTGACTTTGTCGCCATTAGGCAGAGCTAACCTTATTAAAATGTCTATTTTCCCCAAAATATTGTACCTGTTACAGTCGCTTTCACTATATCTCAGACCAGCAGACATCAAACTCATAGAAGCTATGTTCCGAAAGTTTATATGGAACGGTAAATGACCAAGAACTATGCTGTTACTCCTTTGTCAACCCAGATCAAACGGAGGAATTAATTTCCTTCAACGCCGACTATATAACCTAGCGGTGCAGCTGAGGGTAGTAGGCAATTGGCTGTCAAATTCCAATTCCTTTACTGATGTCACTTTGGATGCTGATGTTTCATTAACCAACTTGCTCCACCTCCCGTACACAGCACTGCCTGCGCAAATTAGACATAATCCGCTAGTTTTGTCCCCATGGCGCACATGGAAAAAAGCGAGACAGCTCCTTCATCTTAACCCTAACTCTTCTCTTCTTCTACAATTCGTAAAGAAACCCCAATTTCCAAGAGGGGAAGGCACACAGTCAATTGCCGAGATGGTGACAGCTGGGAGTTCGAAATATAGCCTCTTTGGTGAATACCAACACTAGACAACCCTTGACCTTCCGCGAGGCCGGGCTCCAATACACGGGCCTACCTCAAATCCATTTTATTACTTGCAAGCAGTAGCTATACATACGCCGTTTTTTGGGCCCTGGGAGAAAAAGACTGGGATGACCCATTTCTCCGCATTACGAGCGACACCCAACGCGCCAAACGCTTAATCACACATTTCTATCATATGCTCCGGACCTACATAGATTACTCTCGTAAGAGGTCTGGTCTTAGCTATTGGTCAAGGGAACTAGATTCACTCACACCCGCAGCCATCGTACAATCAATAACAAGGACAGCCAAGTACCTCCCATCAATGACGTCCTGGGAAATGTCATTTTACATAGCTCATCGATCCTACGTATCAACACAAAGGGGATTTATGATGGGCAACTCTGAAAAGCATGCATGCTTAAAATACGGCACCCTCCACGCCGATTTATTCCATTGCCTTTGGTCTTGCCCATTCATCCAGCAATTCTGGGCCGCGGTCCAAACCTTTGTGACCACCCACGCTTCCATCATGTCCACAGGATGCTTCCTGGGGAATTTTTGGAATCCTTCCCACGGATTATATCCACATACCTACCACCTCGAAAAAACTGTGGTTTTACATTTCCGCTGCCACCAGGATGACGATCTTACACTACTGGATACAGACCGACCCATCTCCCCATACGATCGTTCTTGGAGAAACTCTCCCACATCTTCAGAATGGATTGGATAGAGACAGTGGCCCATAAAGAAAGGAACACCAAACAATTATTTTTAGTGTGGGCATCTTTCATAACTATCCTTCCAGCTCACATACAACTCAAATTGAAGAACTGTTTTTGCCTTACTGCCTGGTATTTAGAAAACCAAATGGCAGGAACACCATTAATCCCTTAAGAATGGGGATTGGAATTAGATGATGGCTACCTCACGTGTTCAGGGGGCGAGTTGGGCACCCGCCTCTACTCCAGATGTGGATACTGTCTGTAGTGTGTCTTGTCTGTATACACCCGTCCTACCCTGTCTGCGTTTTTCCTTCCCACGCTTTTCTCCTCTTGTAATCTCCCGTTTCATTACAATGTTCACTGGGCTCAGTTGATAGGTGGACAAGTCCCTCGACCCACGCCATCGGCCATGGGATAAGTGAGGATTGGCAAATGACGGATCCTGGGATGTCACCTGGAGCCGTTTTGTTATGTACTAGTTAGGTTGAAGTAATGTTGGTTCATAACTATAATGCCCACTTGCGTGTCTTCTTCCATAAATAGATGAGGTAGATTAGGCGGCTTCCTTGATCCTTGCTAAGGTGGGGAAACGCCCCCTCCATTAGAATGAACTTAGCCTTGAGAGTTCAGCACAGTTGATTAACACAGGGAATACGTATTTGAGGTCACCGTCACCCCTCTGATTTGTAAGACTGCATTACTGATTACGGTGTATACCCTGTAATGCACATATGTTTGCCTTGATGTATGAACTCAATGGACCGTGGAAGGAACATTGTTAATGTTTTGTTGTATATTTTTAATTTCTGTTCTTGAAAAATAAAATAAAACACAATTGTTAAAAAAAAATAAAAAAATGGACGACTCCCAAAATATATTATTAGTTGATACAGTTAGTTTGATGCAGCGCCAAGAGCAAGATGTTATTATATTTGGGAACCACACTTTTTCTCTGAGAAGTTTTTTTGTACCACCAATTCTCAGATGACCTTCATGAGCAATCTGTATTACTTTGGTACACAAGGCCTTTGGAACGACCAGTTTGGTTCCTCTGAAAATTTTAGATGACCTCAGTGACTGATAGTTCATTTCTGACACTTGAGAATGATTACGCTTAATTTTTGATGTCAAGATCGGAAATTTTCTCTGGATTTCATTTCCATTTTCCACTTTGGATAATTTGTATTAAAGCACAAAGCGTCTTGTCGTTTGCAGTTGCCGTCACAAATTGATCAGCTGAAAGTGCCTTTGGTACTGCATGAACTGTAACAAAGTTGATGTAATGTTCAGTTCTGCAGGATGTCCGGATATGTAGTCAGCTGGATCAGTTATTGTATGAATGATCTGAATGAGACCCAGGTTCAGGGCAGTGTGGTAGCTGAGAAGGCAGCCTCCAGAGCCCTTTAAGATGTAAAAACTTGTTTTCCGTGTCTTGCCCTTGTAGCTGATTTCTGCTTCAAATTTTCCCACGGTTGGTAATGGGATCTGAGAGCCATAGGGGAAGAGTTTGTTCTGAACAGTTTCCAGGACAGGGTGTATCTGCAATTTCTCATATGCAGGGCTGTTCCTAGGCTAAATTGCACTCAGGGCGAGGTGAAGAAATTTCCCCCCCCCCCCCCCGGTAACATAATGCACCACAATGCGACACATTGCATCACCATCAACCAAATCTAAAGTATACAAAAGGCTTTACTACAATGTGCTACGTATAAAACTATTAAATAGTAGTCATACAGTTACCAAATAACACCGCTACACCAACCAAAATCCCAGGCAAATAGTGCCAATGTCCTACTAAGACCACATATCACCAGCACATAGTGACCGAATAATACCACCACACCATGAGCACATATCACCAGCACATAGTGACCGAATACCGCAACACCATGACCACATATCACTACAATATAGTGACTGAATAGTACAATCTGACCATTACTGAATGCAAACCATTGTACTACCACTTTGATTACCCTAATACAGTGACCATACAGTGGTTGAGACCAATTATACCCCGGCTCTGCAGCCTTATATGGGATTACAGTAATGTTACATCCAGGGACTTACAGGAAACGTCTCTGAAGAGTTGTTCTCTTTCTCTTCTTCTTCTCCATCTGTCCCAGACCACCATGATTACTTCTTATGGCCATGACTCTTCACTGTAGAATTTACAAAACAAACATCTTTATCAGCACTTCTCTACCAATTCCTATCTTTATACAAACTCCCCATCCATAGCACCTCATATGGTAGCCATGTGTTAGCCCCTATAATCAGGTAGTGCCCCCTATAGCCAGATGATGTCCCTATAGTCAGGTAGTGCCCCTATAGCCAGGTAGTAGTCCCCTATAGCCAGGTAGATGCCCAAATAGCCAGGTAGATGCCCCTATAGTCAGGTAGTGCCTCCTATAGCCAGGTGGTGCCCCTATTGCCAGGTGATGCCCCTATAGTCAGGTGGTGTCCCTAAAGCCAGGTAGATGTCTCGATAGACAGGTAGTGCCCCAATAGGCAGGTGGTGTCCCTAAAGCCAGGTAGATGTCCCGATAGTCAGGTAGTGCCCCTATAGCCAGGTGATGCCCCTAGTAGTGCCCCTATAGTCAGGTAGATGCCCTTCTAGCCAAGTGATGCCCCTATAGCCAGATGATGCCCCTATAGCCAGGGAGTGCCCCTATAGCCAGTAGATGCCCCTATAGTCAGGTAGATGCTTCTGTAACCAGGTGATTCCCCTATAGCCAGGTGATGCCCCTATAGCCAGTAGATGCCCCTGTAGCCAGTAGATGCCCCTGTAGCGAGGTGATGCCCCTGTAGCCAGTAGATGCCCCTGTAGCCAGGTGATGCCTTTGTAGCCAGTAGATGCACCCTTACAGCCAGGTAGATGCCCCTATAGGCAGTAGATGCCCCTATAGCCAGGTAGTAGCTAATAATAAAATTAAAAAAAAGTACTCATCTCGCCAGGGTCCCCACTTCCAGCTCCGGGAGCTACTTACGCTGTCACGCAGCTCCTAGAGATCTACTCGGCCTGCAGAACTGCCGACTGAGGAGATCCCAGCGTCACAGGGGGCGCAGTGAAAGCCGTGCGCCCCCTGCGACGCTGATACATACAGGGGAGAAGGCAGGAGGGATCCGTCCTGCCTCCTCCCTGTACCAGCAGGCTGCTGACTCTTCGCGGCTGTTATAAAACGGCCGCACAGAGTCAGGTGTTTTCCTCCGGGCGGGCTCTTGTGGGATAGTGGGCCAGCCTCACTGTGTTTACTAAGTAAAATCCCATGTATGACAGTTGTGAAATATCTTATTGTATTCTGCTGTTTTGCCACAAGATGCCGCTATTTCAGATGTCCTGATATATATAAATGAGAGACATATGAAAAGACTCACATGGCTTTGGCCATTTTAGAAGTGCTAAAAGACTGAGAGAGAAAGCAGCAGGACACAGGAGCTGAGCAAGAAATGACTCAGCTTTCCCAGAATCTGCCAGGCTCGGGATTCAGAGTTGTTTCAGAGACATAGGAGAGCCTGACTGCCTACACGGACGTTGTTCTCTGAGAGAGCTCCCGGCCAAGAAGGACAATCTGCCGAGATAGAGAGGAACGTCTGCACCGGGGCCAACAGCTTCATCAATAAGGATCTGCATCTGAGGACAGGATTTGCCGGCCATCTTTAAGGTACCTCAGCGGATGCGTGCACGCAAATGAGCTCGGAACTGTGAGAGGGCTTGCTACTAGTTTAGTTAGTTTAGGTTTAGTTACAGGCCAAAGGGGGGTTCCCCAAGTACTCCTTTCTGTTCAGGACTTGAAAAAGGTTTTTTATCCAGGGTTGTGGAGTCGGAGTCGTGGAGTCGGTGTCCATTTTGCAGGAGTCGGAGTCGGTAAAAAATGGACCGACTCCTAAAATATATAATAAATTGGTACAGTTAGTTCAATGCAGTGCAAATAGCAAAAGGAATTGGGTCTTGCCAGTGCTACTGCTCCTATATCTTCAGCCTCATCACATGAGGAGTATAATTGATGACATGGAGCAGGCAAAGCGCTGCCCCAGGGGAAAAGATTCCGCTCCCATAGCAAACAGATTGACCAGATTTCAGCAAAATTTTTTACTTCATATTTACAATTTATTAAAGTTTTTTGTGTTCGAAAGTAATATCCTATAAATATATTTTACACCGAAAAGCAAAAGGGTAACAATATTTTGGACGTGTGACTTTCAGGCTCCATATCTTACCATCCACTACAGCTTTCAACATGAGACTACCATCATTTTATAGACAATCATCTTGGCTCTCAAACATATCTTTTACCTTCAACTATTTAGCATCTACTGAGTTCTATAGATTATTCTTATGTAATTGCATTGTTAGCGTTTTGCTTCTGATGGTGGGACAAATTACAACCTGTCCTCACATTCCCTAATAGTAACGGGCGCATTACACAGGTCTGGAATGATGGCCCGAAAAAAGTTAAAGAAGCCACGACTTCCATCTTGTCATAAAAAGCGTAGGCTCGAGTTTCCCAAAAAGTACAAAAAATGGAAGATTGGAAATGGGTGATTTGGAACGATGAGATGAAAGTCAATAGACCAGGCTCTGATGGGGCAAATGGGTTTGGAAGAATCAAGGGAAAAGGGGGCTAATCGAGAAGCTGGAAGAACTGTCAGGTTTAATGGAAGAAGCCTGAGGATATGGGGATGTTTCACAGCCAAAGATGTTGGATTCTTTACCAGGATTGATGTTGATCTCAATGCTGAGATATATACGAGTGTCCTACAAGATGAGTTACTTCATAAACTCGAGGACTATGGGGATGAAGAGGACGACAAGTGCCCCAATAGACAACAACCTGAAGCAAAACACAAGGTTGGACAAGGAAGGGGTCAATGACAATAAAGTAGAGCTGCTGTATTGGCCTCCATAGTCCCCAGACCTCAATGCAATCCAACACTTAGGGTATGTTCACACGGCTTATTTTGGAGCGCATTTCGCCGCCTATTTTGCGCCATACTGCGCTTCATACACAGGGGATGCGGCCCATAATTATGGTAACCCATAGCTCTCACAGAGAACTATGGATTACGCCTCCTCTCCCCGCTCATACAATACGATCGTATTGTACGCACGAGGGGGGGAAATTGACATGTCAATTGCTTGCGGCGATTACGTGCCACGAGTAATGGATGCCTATAGGGCTGGCAGGCTGCCACCAAACGTGCCTCGGGAGTATGTGCTGATCAGCGTGAGCTCCAGAAACACACAGTGTACTGCGGCGCGTACTGTACGCGCCGCATCTTACCTATTTTATACAAGTGCCCCCACAATACCCACCCAAGTGAGTTATGTCCCTTTAGGGCCGCTATTGCAATCCTTCCCCAAATTTGACAGGAAAAACATGACACTGCAGGACTGGACAGAAAGGGTGCGTAGCACAGTTAAAATATGTAACTTAGCTCCGGAACTGGGGGCAGAGATAGCCCTGGGAGCCTTGGAGGGGGACGTTAGGTGGACGGTAATGGTGCGGCCCGAGTCCAAAAGGGACACACTGGAGAAAATATTCTCGCTGTTCGAAGGGGCCCAAGGGCGGTGTACCGAAGTGGTGCACCTGCAAAGTTACTTTTTCAACCAGGCACAAAGAGAGGGCGAGACCCTCATGTAGTACTCTAATGCCCTACAAGAAACATTGAATGAGATTAGGCGGCGAAACCCAGTGGCTATGGGGGCTTTCCCTGAAGTAGAGACAAGTTCATTGTGGGACTGTACAATAAATCCTTACAGGACAAATTGCAGGAGATTACCCGAATGACAGATGACCTGATGTTCTACAGTGTCTACTTAGCCACCGTAAAGAGGGAAGAGGAACCCATGCCCGTAATGGTCCAGGCTTTACCAGCAGAGTTGAGAGAACTTCGGCATGAGGTGTCCCAGATGAAGGCGGAATGACCACAAGCTCCAGAAATGACTTCGGCTTCCTGCAGCACTCCTTTCAGAGCAGCTCCACAGCGGGGTCTTGCTGCAAGAGGTCCATTAGGAGTGCAGAGGTCTAGGGGGCCCCTCTGCTGGGATTGCCAACATTATGGCCATATCGCCAGAGAGTGTCGCGAACGTGTAAGGGCAGAGCCAGGGTTAAACTAACCGCCGCAGAAGCTGGGCGTCCTGTGGCGGGGCAACAGAAACCAAAGCCCATGCGTGAGGAGTATGATCTTTACGCCAGTAGTCCCATTATGGAAGCAGAGCTAGAAGGCAGAAAGATGCACTAGTTGATAGTGGATCAAAGTGTACCTTGATGCCCTTGGTGTTCTTTGAGAGACACTTTGGCCACATGTTGGAGCCAGAAGATGGCAGCGTCATTAGGCTGACAGCAGCCAACAATGGTGAGCTGAATGTATAAGGGATAGTTTGGATGCAGGTCCAACTGTTTGGATAAGACATTGGCAAGGAGGGAGTTGTGCTGGTGGATCACCCATCCCGGAGGGGAGTGGATGTAACCCTGGGCATGAACGTGCTCAGAGACCTGGATCACCACCTCTATGCCAAAGAGGGGCAACGGGGCACCATGCACCGACCAACTCAGAAGGTCCTGCGACAGATGGTGAGGAGCTGCAGTCTGCGGAAGAGCTCCACATCTCGTCGACCCATTGGGCACGTGAAAGTGCCAGCGAAAGCCCTGATCAAGATCCCGCCACGACACGAACAAATATTGATGTTGCCGTGGGAACCGGACGGAAGTTGAATGGGCTGGAAGTCTTGATTGAACCAGTCTCATGGGAAGAGTCACAGGACCGACCACTGGTAGCTCGGGCCCTTGTCACTGTAATGAGTGGATGTGTACCTGTGAGATGCCTCAATGTCATGGACAATGAGTTGACCATTCCTGCGAATACCCTGCTAGCAGACGTCTATGGTCCCGAAGAAGATATCTCCAGACGAGAGGACGTCACGCTATTTCCCGATAGGAGGTCAGCCTGGACCTATGCAGTGGGGGTCTGGAAGGGTGAGCCTCCGACGGCAGAGTGTAATGGCCGGGTGATAATGGCTCAGATGGGAATTGACCATAGGGCTCTGGCTTCAGGGCAACAACAGCTGCTGGAAGATACCTTTTGGGAATTACAGGAGGTGTTCTCGAGGCATGATGAAGACTTCGGGTGTGCTTAAACCAATAAGCACGTAGTCCCCACAGGCGATGCCCTGCCCATCAGAGAATGGTACCGACAAATCCCGCCCAAAATGTACCAGGAAGTAAAGGACATGGTGGCCAGCATGCTGGAGAAACGGGTGATTCAAAAGATTCAAAGTCCCTAGGCCGCTCCTGTGGTTTTGGTGTGAAAAAAAGATGGGAGTCTCCGGTTCTGTGTAGAATACTGGTCGCTAAACGCCCAGACAATTCGTGATGCCTATCCCCTCCCACGGATTGAAGAGTCGCTGTCTGCTCTAGGCCATGCAGAGTTCTTTTCAACCCTTGACCTGGCCAGCGGATACTGGCAGGTACTAGTGGCTGAGAAAGATAGGGCAAAGACAGCGTTCATTCTGCCTATGGGACTCTACAAATTCAATCGGATGCCATTTGGGCTTTCCAACGCCTCAGGGACCTTCCTGCGGCTGATGGAGCACTGTCTGGGGGATCTTAACTTTGAGTCGGTGCTGATCTACCTGGACGATGTAGTGGTGTTCGAAAATTTGTTTGATGACCATCTTCAGAAACTGCAGCAGGCTCTGGAACGACTACGAGACCATGGGCTTAAGATCAAGCCAAAAAAGTGCCAGCTCTTCCAGCAGCGAATAGAGTACTTGGGGAATGTGGTCACTTTAGAAGGGTTAAGCCGGCCCCTAGTACAGTGGAGGCAGTTCAAAAATGGCCTCGGCTGTGTACACTACGAGAGGTGCGGGCATTCCTGGGACTGGCCGGGTATTAGCGTAGGTTTATACCCCGTTTTGCTCATCTGAGGGGCCCCTTAAATGAGTTACTTAGGGATACGGCTGGGGGTCCAAAGAATCGCCCTATTGATTGTGGACCTCAGCAGCAATAGGCTTTTGAATCGGTGAAAGAGGCGCTGACCAGTGCTCCAATTCTGGCCTCAGCGCGGTTCGACACCCCCTTTCGGGCTGTTTCCTGAGCTAGCCCTACATGGGTTGGGGGCTGTGCTGTCCCAGGTCCAGGAAGGGCGAGAGAGAGTAATTGCATATGCCAGTTTGTTGTTGCAGGAGTCAGAGTGCAATCCTGACAATTATAGCTCCTTTCAGTTGGAACTGTTGGCCCTGGTGTGGGCCATGTCTGAAAGGTTTGCAGAGTACCTGACAGGTGCAGACGTGACTATCATGACCGTCAACAACCCATTGGCGCACTTCGAGAATGCTAAGCTTGGAGCCCTCGAGCAGAGATGGGTGGCCCGATTCTCAAAATATAAATTCCGAATTACGTTCCGGTCAGAGAGGGAAAATGGGAATGCCGATGCTCTCTCTCGGGTTCCAGTCAGACTACCATCCTGCAGCATCAACAAGGAGTTAGAGGACATTGAAATTTCCCGACTTTGGCCGATTCCCTGCATTCCTGGATGTGGCACACTCAAGTGGGATGGCGTCTGGGATACCAATGGTAAGGAAAAAAGACAGTGGCTAAAATGGCAATGGTCCAGAGGTTGCCCAGATTTACAGAAAGTGAAGGGGTGGGTCCGGTCTCGGGTCTTGCCCCGGCCAGAGGAGCAGGCCCAGCTGACTCACGAGGGGCAAAAGCTGTTAAGGCAGTGGGGTAAGCTGATTGTTTCCCAGGGTCTCATGTGCCGGACCATCTACTTATAATCAGAGTTGCAGCACCGACAACATACTGTTATCCCTATGTCATTGGGACCAGAGAAGCCCATGAGAGAGGCGCCCATTTTGGGAGTGACAAAACGTATAAGTGGCTTCAACGACTGGTGTACTGCCCTGACTTGTTAAGCATGGTGTCTAAAGCTTGCTTCAAGTGCTCTTCCTCTGGGCACTCGTACTGTTAGGTCATGAAGGATCATTTCACCAAGTACACCGTAGCTGTACCCACTAGACTGCAGAGTCTGCTGCCGAGGCGGTCTGCAAGCACTTTATACAGGTGTTTGGGTGCCCACAGAGGATACATTTCTATCAGGGGGCATGTTTCCAAGGGGCTGTATTGAGCGAACTGTACCAGCTGTATGGGATTGAGCGTTCCCGTACCACCCTGTATCATCCGCAGGGGAACGGAGCTTGTGAGCGGTTTAACCGCACCCTTATCCCAGATGCTGCGGGCTTTAGAGACAGCCAAAGGCTAGGTGGCCTGAGTACCTGCCTGAGCTTATGTGGGCCTAAAAAAATAGGGTGCACAGTACCACGGGTTACTCCCCACACATGTTGTTGTTTGGGAGACCGGGCCGGGAGATTGAGGATCTCCACATGCCCAGTCTGACAGAACCACCACCGACCAGTACCACGGCCTGGGCCCAGGAACACCGCCGCTGACTGCGGACGGTGCACAAGGGTGTAGGAGAACGTCTGAAACAAGCAGTGCATCCTTAACCCCGCCCGGCAGAGGATGGTTTTAAACCCAGGGGATCGGTGAAAGGTCAGGGCTAAGAGGCCATGTGGAAAGTTGGATGGGAGGTGGGAGGCAGTCCCATATGTGGTCAAGAAAAGGGTAGACTCTGCCATCCCAATCTACAAGATCGAGCCGATAGGGACTGGGGGCCCATCACGAAATCTGCACAGAAATATGTTGAGGCGCTGTGATTTTTGAAGTGCCGAAACTATGCACAACGTACCTACCCCTGTCCAGCAGCCTCCCTTAGTTGAGGAATGGTGGGCTGTGGAGGTTCCAGCTGTGATAATCTTGCCACCCAGGGAGAGAGTGGAGCAGCCAACAAATCCTTCCCCAGGGTATGTGCCTGAAGTCCCTGAGCCTATCACCCCACGTAGGACACCCAGGTCTAACGCTGGTGTACCCCCCCAGCGCTATGCGCAAGATGAGTTTGTGTGGGGAGGGTTGTCGAGGACACCAACTTCTAGTGGGGTGGTACAGGGCCGCCAAACGAAATTTCAGGGCCCCATACAGCTGATGCACCTGGCCCCCCCGTTAAACCCCGCCCCCTGCAACCCCCCCATCCCCGTCGCCCCACCCAGCAAAAAAAAAAAAAAAAAAAGCTGGCCTCAAGGGCATAATGCGCCCATTTTACCACATAATACAGTATGCAAAAAGAATTGTATGGTGTATAAATATGCCAAGTGAGTCACATATCTGTCTGTCTCACATATCATAGACACAGGGCTAAGTAGCTCCATCCATATCCCCCTCCACCCACATACAATATCCCCCTCCACCCACATACAATATCCCCTCCACCCACATACAATATCCTCCTCCACCCACATACAATATCCCCTCCACCCACATACAATATCCCCCTCCAACCCCCATACAATATCCCCCTCCACCCACATACAATATCCCCCTCCACCCACCTACAATATCCCCCTCCACCCACATACAATATCCCCTCCACCCACATACAATATCCCCCTCCACCCACATACAATATCTCCCCCACCCACATACAATATCCCTCCACCCACTAAAAAATCCCCCTCCAACCACCTACAATATCCCCTCCACCCACATACAATATCCCCCTCCACCCACATACAATATCCTCCTCCATCCACATACTATATCCCCTCCACCCACATACAATATCCTCCTCCACTCACATACAATATCCTCCTCCATCCACATACTATATCCCCTCCACCCACATACAATATCCCCTCCACCCACATACAATATCCCCTCCACCCACATACAATATCCCCCCCACCCCACAATACAACATCCCCCTCAACCAAATTCAATTTCCCCCCTCCACCCACATACAATATCCCCTCCACCCACATACAATATCCTCCTCCCACCCAATACAATATAATTCCCCCTCCACCCACATACAATAACCCCCTCCACCCACATACAATATCTCCCTCCACCCACATACAATATCTCCCTCCACCACATACAATATCCCACCTCCACCCACATACAATATCTCCCTTTCCCCCCACAAAACAATATCCCCTCCACCCACATACAATAACCCCTCCACCACATACAATATTTCCCCCTCCACGTTTCCCTTGGACCCCCACCCCTACTACCTCCCCCAAATCACCCCAAAAATCCAAATTAACCCCCTCATCCAATCAATTTTCCCCCCCTACTATCCCTTACAAAAATTTAACAACACCCCCCACCCCATACTAACCCGAAAATCCCCTCACCCCCTAATAACCCACATTGTGATTACAACCCCTCATCACATTAATTTACCCCTAAAAACACCACTTAAATCCATAAAATTATACAATAACCCCTAAATCAACCCTCCACCGACGACATTCCCTCCATAATAAGGTCGTTCCCTTTCCCTTTCTTCTGCTCCTTCCACAAACACGCATGTGACCTTCCCGGACAACAACTCTCCCCCCTGCAAAATTACACACAATATCCCTTAGTCTCATTTTTCCACACTCTTTACTATTCCCCCTCTAGTACAAGTCCCCACCCAATAGAAGCACAAGCACAATAACTTAATTATAACTAAAGGGTTTACAAAAGTAAAACAAATCCCCCCCCCAATAATATCCCCCCAACAACTATTCTCCCCCTTCCCTTTCCCCAATTAAAAATTACCACTCAATATAACCAAACTCCTCCCCCAATTATACCAATACAAACCCCAGGGTTCCCTTAGACCCCCATCTTCCCAGCCAAGAAAGTAAAGGGATTATCTCGGGACCTTTCTAGGTACACAGTCCCCCTTTAGGTTTAGGGCCCAAGGCCACCCTTTATTTTAAGTTAAAAACCCGAAAAGGCAACCCCTGTAGATAGGTTCCCAAATGCCCCCTTTCTTTAGGTTAGAGCAGGTCCCCTTTAGAAATAACTATAAACCCTTTGCCCCTTTAGAAAAGCTAAGGTAAAACCGGCCCCCTTTAAGAATAAGGCTAAGGGGTAAGCCACTGGGCCCCCAAAATTTAAGGAGATAGCCCAGGTAAGCCAAGGCCCCAGGTAATTAGAAGCCTGGGCCCCCTTTAGGATAGCTAAGGTTTAGCCAGGGTCCCCTTTATATTATAGCCAGGTAGGCCAGGGCCCCCTTTTAATTATAAACCCGGGCCCCCTTTAAATAGCCAGGTAGCCGGGCCCCCATTTAAAATAGCCAGGTAGCCGGGCCCCCTTTAGTAGATAGCTATAGCGGGGCCCCCTTTTAGGATAGCTAGGTAGCCAGGGCCCCCTTTAGTGGTAGCCGGGCCCCTTTAAAATGATTTGATAAGAATGTACCTCCCCAAAACTTTACCGGCAAAACGTAAAGGCCCCCTTTTAAATTTTGCGGGCCCCCCAACTTCCTCCAGGGGCCCCCTTAATTTCCAGTGCCACCCCCTTTGTGTCACCCCAGTGTCCTAGCCAGGCCCCTTTATGATAGCCCCGCCCCGCAGATACCAACAAGTGGAGACTTCTTTTCTCGCTAGCTTCCTCCCAACCAGCTTACCCTCCCCTTACTTCCCAGTGGCTTTATACACCACACCGCAACAGGGGGCTTTTTCCACTCTGCCACACATCCTCCTTCTTCAAGTTGGCTTCACCAACGCACAGTTGGGGTAAGCTCTGCCCCAAGGCTTCAACGGCTTTCTTTGGGTGAACTTGCTCCAAATTCGGTTTTTTTCTTCCTTTTATCAACTATTCTTTCCTTTTCAAGCTGGCCTTCTTCCATAGAATCTGCCGCCCCTCATCCCAAACCAGGGCAATGAGACTTCTGCTCCCCTCTCTGCTTGCTACAGACTCCAGCAGACTCAGGCAGAACAGACCCTGAACTCCCTACAGGTCCACTATTTAAGGGGTCCCCCTGCTGACAGCTAAACCCCCCCTTCTTGTCCCTTTTCACAAACTCAGCTCCCTATGGCTGAGGGGGTTACACTCCTGTTGCCAGGCAGACTAAACTGGGGACAGTAATCTTCGTTTTTAACCTTAATTATGTACACTTAAATAAAAACTCACATCCCTGTCGCTTCTACTCAGTAATACAATGCAGTTTACATATTAACCTTGAGTTTTTAAACTACCTTTCCCTATAACACTTTTCTAATTTGTAAGTGCATTTTCCCCCAAACTTTCCAGAAAGAACATCAGCGTTTTTGCCCCTCTTACATTCCCCGCTCTTTATCCGGAAAAAACGTCCTCGGTTTCCAACTTTCACAAGCCATCCACACACAATAGCGTGTAATTAACATTTTTTTAAAGGTGAAAAATAAATAACCTTTTGAAGTTTTAATCATAGTAACCATGGGGTATAACAAGTTATAGTATGGGATTCAGGAGGGGGGGTCTTTGCCCAGGGATTTTTTGATTGCCAGATTGGAGTCAGGAAGGAATTTTTTCCAAAAAATGGGAAATGGCTTCTACCTCATTGGGGGTTTTTTCCCTTCTCTGGATCAACCCCTTGACAACGGCTGAACAGATGGACGATTGTTTTTTTTAGCCTTCAAACAAAGGTTCAACGCCCTTAGTTTCAGCAAAACAGTCCTTGAACCCAAACCATTTCAAACCCCCCCCTTTTTTGGGTTTGAAAAACCAGGGGGGGGGTTGCGGTCCTTTTTAGATCACAGCCTTGGCCCTGCAAACAAAGGTGAACCCCCCCTCCCCCGGGGAATGTGCAACAGCCCGGGGCACCCAAGCAGTTATGGCTTTCAGCGTCTCCTGCCGTTCTTCCATCACCGCCCACCTCTGGCTGTCTGGGCCCCGGATCCCACTGAGCTCTTAGGCCCTCATAACAGCTCAGGCCTCACGAATGAAGGCGGTCCGCGCCCACTCGGGTAACCACTCTGTCCTGTGGGGAAGGGGTGCTCCTGCCGCCGGCAAAGACTTTCCCCCTGGAGCTGTCACCACAGACACAGGAGCGGTGCTGAGGTGGGCCCCGGCCCCTAGGCCCCGTTTCCCGGTTTTTCCCCTCATCGGCCCCAGCCCTGGCGCAGGCTCAGCGGCTCCTCCGGCCCCCGGAGCTTCCACCGAGAATCCTCCTGCTTTCCTCGTCCCAGTTCTCCGTGGGCCCCTAAGGTTAAAGGGAAAAGACGTTCCACCCCGGGAGCCCAAGGGCCTTAGACCCGGCATTTCGGAAGCTCACCCGCTCCCCTCGGTACAACGTGCAGACGTTCGGGTCAAAGACCGCTTCATGCCCCCGATTTACAAAGATCCGTCCCGGCCCTCTTGCGGTGGACCCAATACCGGGAGAAGGGCAAACTGATGCCCTCTCTGGGGGTCCTTCCTCGGCCCCCACGCACAGCCACACCACGACATTTCATGAACTGGGGGCTGGCCCTCATTTCCTTTTTGCGCTCCCAGGTCAAAACGATACGAGCGGTTCTCTGTGGTTGGGTTCCCCGGGGCAAGGGGCTGCGCCCCATCCTGGGCTCCCTCACCCCCGGGTTTGGGTGGTCGGGGGCGAGCCTGTGGGCCTCTTGCTCACCCCCTCTCTGGTTGCTGCTCAGCCATACTCGGTACATAACCGCGCTGTCTCCTCAGACTCAGCAAACTTGTCTCCTTGCAACTCAGATACCTTCAGCACCTCCCTCTCTTCCGGGGCTCTCTGGGAACTTTATGGCCTCCCAGGGGCGGAGTACCCCCTTTTTCGGTGCGGGTTTTCCCTCCCACGGGCTATTCTTCGGGGGGGAAAACTATTGGCGGGCCTTTTTGCGGGCCCAAACCCCCCCTTTCTTTTTCCCCTCGCCATCCCAGTCCGCCTCTTCTTACACCCAGCAGGGCCCTCTCGTAGCCGGCCCCTCCCGTACTGGTGTTTCGGGCCCATTCTGCAGGTTACTCACTGCGGCGTCGCTGTTCGCATTTCCCTTTTGCTCACCTGGCAATCCGAACAGTCTCTTCCCTTTCAACAGCTCTGTACACCGCACAACGCCGTAAAAACTCCAGTCCCGAGGTTCTCCCAAAAACTTGGGCGGCATGCCTGCGGGGGGGAACTCCCCTCCCACCACGTGGTCTTTTGTCTTTGTCCCTCAGAACCGAAATCCTGCCACGAATACCCCAAAATGAAAAGATGCGGGAGTCAATGGTAGCCCCTGCTTGCTGTCTTCTATTGCGGGGAGAGGAGATGGGGCCTTTGTGGAGTGTCCCGGCGTATAAAGAATTACACCACAAGTTTCCCCGGCAACTGTACTTTACTTCTTCCCTCAGTTCCCCCCAGCAAGAAAACCCCATACCCCAAAAAGTTCACCCAGTGTCCCAGCCAGCTTCATAGCACGCACACCGCAGTTCCAGGGGGAGCTCTCTCCTAGTTTTACCCACCGTAACCCTGCCTGTCTTCAGGGCTTACCACACAGCACAGGGGGGGCTATCCTCATGCACACAATGGCCTCTCTTCTTCACCTGGCTCACCTATGTCACCGCTGGAGGGGAAGCTTGCCCCGGGGGCTACCCGGTTCTTTTGTGTAACTTCTATCAACTATATACAGGTCTTTCTCTCTATAAACTGGCTTCTTTCCTTTCCCTAGAAAACTCCGCCCCTATCCCTAGCCAGGGGAATGAATTCTGCTCTCTCTCTGCTTGTACGACTCCCCGTAGACTCAGGCGAAAAAGACCCTAACCCCACAGGTCTCATATTAAGGATCCCCCTGTGACAGTAACCCCCCCTTCTTGTCTTCTTCCAAACTCAGTCCATTTGGCTGAGGGGGAAAAATCCGTTGCCGGCAGCTAAACTGGGGGACAGTAATCTTCAGTATTAACCTCTAACTTACTGTACACTTTATATAATAAATCACATCCCTGTCGCTTCTTCTCTAAGTTATACAAATGCAGTTTACACATTAACCTTGGGTATTAACTACCATTCCTTTCACACTAATTAATTGTACATGCAGTTTACCCAACTTTCCCAGAAAAAGAATCACGCTTTGCACCTTTAAAAAATATAGGGCCCCCTTTTGTGATAGCCAATTTTCCAGGGCCCTCTTTAATTTTACCAGATAGCCAGGGCCCCTTTTTTATACCAGGTAGCCAGGGCCCCCCTTTTGTGAAGCCAGGTGCCGGGCCCCCTTTAGTGATAGCCAAGTAGTCAGGGGCCCCCTTTAGTGATAGCCCCGGTATCAGGGCCCCTTTTGTGATAGGAGGGGCCCCCTCCTCCCCCGGGCCCTGTGGGGGTTGAGAGGTCCCCCCCACCCCCGGGCCTTTGGGGGCTTGAGAGGTGCCCCCTCCCCCCCGGGCCGTGTGGGGGCTTGAAGGGTGCCCCCTCCTCCCCCCGGGGCCTGTGGGGGGTTGAGGGGTGCCCCCTCCCCCCGGGCCGTTTGGGGGCTTGAGAGGGGCCCCCCCCTCCCCCGGGCCGGGGGGGGCTTGGAGGGGGCCCCCTCCCCCCTGGCCGTGGGGGGGGCTTGAGAGGGTCCCCCTCCCCCCCCACCTTGGGGGGGGTTGAGAGGGGGGCCCCCCCCCTCCCCCTGGGACAGTGGCTATGGAGAAGGACCCTCCCTCCCCCCACAAACCGGGGGGGCACCCCCTAAACCCCATTTTGTGGGGGGGGGGCACTCTACCCCCCCCCCCCCCCTTTGTGGTGGGGGGGGCCCTCACACCCCCTCCCCTGGCTGCATTTCTGGTGGGGGGCCCTCTAACCCCCCCCCCCTGGTTTCATTTGTGGGGGGGGCCCTCTACCCCCCCCCCTCACATGCACCAGGGGGCCTCAAAGGGGCCCCCCCCACAAATCAACCCAGGAAGGGGGGGGGAAGGGGCCCCCCCCACAACACAAAAAAGCGCCCCGAGGGGGGAGGTTCGGAAAAGGGGTGCCCCTAGGGGAAGGGGCCCCCCCCCCAAAAAATCGTGGTATAAATTTGGGGCCTAAGAGGAGGTCCCGGCTCCGGGACAGCTACACTGGAAAAAAATCTTTTTATTACATGCTTTTCACTCAGCTGTAGCCGGAGGGGGGGGCCCTCCCCCCTGTCCCGCTGCGCCGCTGTTTAGTGGCCCCCGCGGGAGCGGAACAATTTGAATTTGTGAGGCTCCGCCCCCAGGGGCGGGGCCCAGGGGAAACAAATTGTTCCGCATCCGCCCCCAAGGAGGGGGGCCCGGCTCCGGTACAGCGCTCCGGGATGTAAATAGCAGACTCCGTAGGGAGCTGTCCGGGACTCGGGAGCGCGGCCCTCCTCCCAGACCGTCCCCCCACCCCGGGGAGTTTTTGTTGAAAAGGGGCCGTAGCGGAGGCAGGGGGGGCCCTGGAGGGGGAGCAGGGCCCCCCCCCGGTGCCGCGTCCCCCAGCGCTAGCGACCCCACCGCCACCCAAAGGGCCCTGTGTAGAGCGCGGCGCCGGCTGCCCGCGTTATTCTATGTGAAATAAAGGGGGCCCGCGAAGCGGGCCCCCCTTATCTCTCCGGCCCCCTACGGCAGTACCCCCCGTACCCCCCGTATGGCGGGGGCCCGGGGGGGGTATTGGGATAGTGGGGCCGCCCCTGTGTTTTCTAAGTAAAATCCCTGTAGACAGTTTTTGAAATTCTTATTGTATTTGCTGTTTTTTCCACAAGATGCCGTATTTCAGATTCCTGAAATATAAATGAGAGACATATGAAAAGATCCATGGCTTTGGCCATTTAGAAGTGTAAAAAACTGAGAGAGAAAGCGCAGGACACAGGAGTGAGCAAGAAATGACTCAGCTTTCCCAGAATTGCCAGGTGGGATTAAGTTTTTTTCGAGACATAGGAGAGCCGACTCCACACGGACGTTGTTCCTGAGAGACTCCCGGGCCCAAAAAAGGGCAATCTGCCGAGATAAGGGAACGTCTGCCCCTGGGGCCCAAAAGCTTCATCAATAAGGGTCGCATCGAGGACAGGAATGGCCGGCCCTCTTTAAGGGACCCAGCGGAGGTTGCCGCAAAAAGCTCAGAACTGTGAGAGGGCCTGCTACTAGTTTAGTTAGTTTAGGTTTAGTTACAAGCCAAAGAGGGTTCTCCAAGTACTCCTTTAATGTTCTGGACTTGAAAAGGGGTTCATTATTGCACCGTTATCCTCGTGGACTGGTCCACCTGTGAGAGAAAGTTTGTGTCCCATGTGCCTTTGGGGGGGAAAAACGGGTAAAGTCATTAAGTTGTAGCTACTGTCTCCACCCCGGGGGCCCTTTCAATTCATTCAAACCAAACGTTCCCCTTGATGCTTCGGGATTTTAAAGGTAGGGGTTTGCGCCTTTTCCCAAAAATTTTCAGGAGTCCAGAGGATACACCTTTTTGGTGCGTGTGCAGAAAGGGGGCCCGAATTTCTTATTCGTACCCCTGTGTTTGGGGGGAATTGTTTATCATCTGTTCTAGAAAATTCAGTAAAGCAAATTTTTTTTACTGGTGTGGGTCATGTTCTTGTCCTGACTTCGCTTATTCCGGGTAAGCCGCTTTTTACCGACTTTCGTTTCAGGTCGTAGTACTTTATGTTGGAGGTTATGCACCTGGATGTCATCCCCCTTTTCCCACAGTGGCCTGATGATCTGCTATTTTTATGGCACAGGGGCCCTTTTGAGAAGGTCGTGAAGAAGTAATCCCCCCGGCGCACTTTGGGCACATGTATGAAGCCGCCGGGGTCGGGGCCGGGTTTTCCATGTTTTCCGGCGGGAAAACGCTCCTGATTAATGTCGGGGGGAGGGGGCGCTCATACATCCTATGTAAAGGGCCGCCCGCCTCGGCGTGGTTGGCGCGTTTGCGTGACTTTAGCGCAGTGCGGCGCCGGGCCCATGAAACGCCCCCCGAGGTAGTGCACTATAAGCGGGGGGAAGTCCACCCCCCCCCCCGCCAGTGTGTGGGGGGCAGTGTGGGGGACTAGGGCAGGCGGGCTGTGCGAAGATTCCCGTCCGGGAGGTGCACTGTACATTCGGGGGAAAAAATTCCCTGCGCCTGCCCGTGTGTGGGGTTTTAGTGCGGGGAAATGGGCCAGGGGCGGGCTTAGCGCCCTGGGGGGCTGCGCCAAAAAACGTTCCGATGCGAGACAGGTGGAAACAGCGAGAAATCATTCCACATGTCGGTGGGAGTATGAATCAAAAAAACGCCTTTATAAAGGCGTTAAAAATTCCAGAAAAAAAAGGGGAAAAAATTAAAAAAAAATACATAAAACAAAAAACACTTTCCAAAATCCTAACAGGAATTAGGAATTGGGAAAATTTACAGGAAATACAGTAATTCAAATTCTTTTAAAACTATTTCATTGGTCGGCATAAAACCGGGCCCAAACGAAAGGACGACATTGAACCTTTTTAAAACCCAGGAGAAAATTGACCAAACAGAAACAAAGGGGGACAGTTCAAAAAAACAGTAAAAATGCAGGAAAAAAAGCTGATTGGTTGAGCAGCGGGGGGTTGGTACCTCAGCCCAAACAGAAAGGAGCACAAAGACCATTTTAAGCCAGGGAACTATTGACCAAACAAAAATTCAAGGGGGGGACAGTTCAAAAATTTTAGTAAAAAAAAGCAGAAAAAGGGGATTGGTTGACTCGGGGGGTTGGCTACCCATCCAACAGAGGCGAGCTACTTCTCCCCGTAGTCTAGGAGAGATTGCCCATGCAATCTGGGTTTAGCGCCGTGAGGCTTTATAGGAAAAAAAAAAAATTTTATTTGTAAAATTATTCTCTGAAAAGAGCTGAAACCCTTTTATAAACATAGTTTTATAGTTTGTAAGGGCCAAAAAAAAACGAGACGGGCATCCCGTTCAGCCCGTTGTTCTAAAGGGTTGTTTCCCGAGGAAGGCAAAAAACCCAATGAGGGGAAGAAGCCAAAATTTTTCCCATAGTTTTATAGTTTCTATTTTATAGTTTGTAAGGCTAAAAAAAAAAACCCAAATCCCTCCCATCAAATTTCCCCGCCTGTTTGCTTTTGGGGTTGATCCGAGGAAGGCCCAAAAAAACCCCCAAAGGGGTAGAACCCAAATTTTTCCCCCCATTTTAAAGGGAAAAATTTTCCCCTTTCCCGACTCCCCCCTGGGAATTTAAAAAATCCCCCGGGATCAAAGACCCCCCTCCTGAATCCTTGCACTATAACGTTATATTTTTATGCTCCAGGGAAAAACCTTCCCAACCTTTTGAACTCTTTAGTGAATTTTACCTTTACAAGGGTTTCCCCTGGCAGGAGTTTTCCCCATTCACTCTCTTACAGGGAAAGAATCCCCTTTTTAAGTTTTTTGTAGAAACTTTCGTTCCCCAAGACGTAGAGGATCCCCCTTGTTCTAATACAACCTGGGTATAAATAAATTTTTGGGGGGAGATTTACTATATTGACCTTTGAAGTATTTAAACATATTTTTTTATGTCCCCCGAAGCCGTCTTTTCTCTAAACTAAATAACTCTAATCTTGCTAATCTTTCTGGGTACGGGAAAGTCCACCCAGTCCTTTTATTAATTTTGTTGCCCGCCTTTGTACCTGTTCAAGCTCTACAATGTTTTCCTGTGCACTGGTGCCCAAAACTGTACACAATATTCATGTGGGGTTTTCTAACCAGTGACTTGTATAATGGGAGAATAATGTTTCATCATGTGCCCTATGCCCCTTTTAATGCACCCCATTTATCCTATTTGCCTTGGCAGCTGCTGTCTTTACACTGGCTGCTACAATTAAGTTTACTGTCCACCAGGATTCCAAGTCCTTCTCCATGTCACTTTTACCCAGCCTTTTTCCATTTAACATGTAGCATGTAATGGATTTTTCCTCCCATGTGCATAACCTTGCATTTATCTGTGTTAAAACCTCATCTGCCATTTCCCTGCCCAGGGCCTCCAACTTATCCAGATCCCTTTGTAATAACACATTATCCTCCATTGTGTTGATTACTTTTTTCAGAGCTTTGTTCGTCTGCAAAGATCGATATTCTACTGTGCAATCCATGTGTAAGAAACGTTAATAAAAATGTTGAAGAGGATAGGGCAAATACTGACCCTTGTGGTACCCACCCAGTAACAGCAATCCAGTCAGAGTATGTACCGTTAATTAAAATACCCTTTGTTTTCTATCAGTGAGCCAGTTGCTTACCCACTTTCACACGTTTTACCCCAGTCCAAGAATTATCATTTTACTTACCAACCTTTTATGTGGCACCGTATCAAATGCTTTAGAAAAATCTAGATATATGACATGCAGTGCCTCACCCCGATCCAGTCTAAACACTGACTTCCTCATAGAAGCTGATGAGATTAGTCTGACAGGACCCATCCTTCATAAACTCATACTGGAACGGCGTTATACATTTATTTTCAGTGAGATACTCCAGGGTAGCATCTCTGAAAAACCTTCAAACATTTTTACCTACAACAGAGGTTAAACTTACGCCTATAGTTTCTGGATCACTTTTTGACCCCTTTTGAATATTGGCACCACATTTGCTATGCGCCAATCCTTTGGGACATACCCCGTTATTAGACAGTCCATAAATATTAAGCATAGGGGCCTATCTATGACATCACTTATCTCCATTTGGACACGTGGGTGTATGCAATCTGGACGTGTATAAAATCCCTAACAACGCGTTTGTCGCCGAGACCGGCGCTACATAAGGAATTGCAATAGAGAGAATTGCCGGGAAATACAGTAATTCAAATTTTTTAAGCTCTTCTCATTGGTCGGCATAAACCAGCCAATCAGAATAGAAGCCACAGTGTCCCATTAAAACCTATGGAGGAGAATTGACCAATCAGAATAGGAGCGACAAAGACCCATTATATCCTATGGAGAAGTATTGACCAATCAAAATCCAAGGCGGGACAGTTCAAAATACATTAAAAATACAGATAAAAGCTGATTGGCTGAGCTAGCGGGGGCTTGGCTATCCCAGCCAATCAGAGCGCGAGCTGCTTCTCCCATTGTAGTCTATGGAGAGAGCGGCGCACTGAAATCTCGGCGCTCAGCGCCGTGCGGCATGAAGTATTAATAGAAAAAATTATTTTGATTAAGTGTAAAACATTATCACATAAAGAGCTAAAACCTTCTCTAAAAATAAATCAGTTAAAACCCAGAACAACGCGTTTGTCGCCGAGACCGGAGCTACATAGGGAATTGCAATAGAGAGGATCGCCGGGATATACAGTAATTCAAATTGTTTAAGCTCTTCTGATTGGTCGGCATAAACCAGCCAATCAGAATAGGAGCGACAGTGGCCCATTATATCCTATGGAGGAGAATTGACCAATCAGAATAGGAGCACGGCGCTGAGCGCCGAGATTGCATTGCGCCCATCTCTCCATAGACTACAATGGGAGAAGTAGCTCGCGCTCTGATTGGCTGGGATAGCCAAGCCACCGCTAGCTCAGCCAATCAGCTCTTTTCTGCATTTTTACTGTATTTTGAACTGTCCCGCCTTGGATTGTGATTGGTTCAAAATTCTCCATAGGCTATAATGGGTCGCTGTCGCTCCTATTCTGATTGGCCGAGATAGCCAAGCCCCCGCTAGCTCAACCAATCAGCTCTTTTCAGCATTTTTACTGTATTTTGAACTGTCCCGCCGTTGATTCTGATTGGTCAATAGTTCTCCATAGGTTTCAATGGTTCACTGTCGCTCCTATTCTGATTGGCCGGTTTATGCCGACCAATGAGAATAGCTTTCAGAATTTGAATTACTGTATTTCCCGGCAATTTCCAATATTCGATTTCTTGATATTGCGCTGTTCTAGATTTTTGGAAAGTGATTTTTTTTTTATGTTTATTTTTGAGGTTTAGCTCTTTTCTGATAATGTTTTTCGCCTTTATAAAGGCGATTTTTTCGGAATCATACTCCTGCTGCACGGATCGGAGCGCCGAGATTTCTGTCGCGATCTTCTGTATGCTTCCTCGCATGTTCCGATCCTGCTTCACTTCGTCGCCGCCGGAGCATTTAGACCAAAATAAACTAGGTCTGACTGTCGGAGCTGCCGAGCGCTGCACTGCGCCTCACTTTGCCGACTCGCGATCATATATGCCTCGGAGTTTTCGAGCACGCCGCGTCCCGCCCCGGAACGCCTACCCCGCGCCCACACCGCTCCCATTGCCCGCCCCTTCATGCGGGGCGCAGCTGAAAGTGGCGAACGCTGCGCCTAACACCGCATCCCTGCATCTGATAGGGAGATTCGGGCCGGGAGGCGCAGTATACGCCATAAAACAGGCGTAAAGCCCGATCATACATGTCGCCCTTTGTGTCTTATAGTGGATGATGTGCAAGGCATAATGATTTGAGTTATAATTTCATGATCAACATCAGTAAATGCACACCCTTGTACCAGTTCCCTTAAGCGTGTGACGTGTGTGTCCATGGATTCTTCTGGAAGCTGTTTAGCAATCTGTCTCTCTCATATATGATGTTTTGCTTAGAGTTGAAGTAATCTGTTTGGGCTTTGGCGCAGCAGCTATAAGTTTCATAGTTTCATAGTTTGTAAGGCTAAAAAAAGACAAGTCGTCCATCTAGTTCAGCCTGTTGTGCTAAGGTGTTGATCCAGAGGAAGGCAAAAAACCCCCAATGAGGTAGAAGCCAATTGTCCTCATTTTAGGAAAAATTCCTTCCTGCTCCAATCTGGCAATCAGAAAATCCCTGGATCAATGACCCCTTTCCTGAATCCTAGTCACTATAACTTGTTATATTATTACGCTCCAGAAATGCATCCAAACCCTTTTTGAACTCGTTATTGAATTCACCATGACAAGTCCCTCTGGCAGAGAATTCCATAGTCTCACTGCTCTTACAGTAAAGAATCCCTTTCTATGTTTATGTAGAAACTTTCGTTCCTCAAGACGTAAAGGATGCTGCTTGTTCTAGATACAGCCCTGTGTATAAATAAATCTTGGGAGAGATCACTATATTGACCTTTGATGTATTTAAACATATTTATTATGTCCCCCGAAGCCTTCTTTTCTCTAAACTAAATAACCCTAATCTTGCCAATCTTTCTGTGTACTGTAGTCCACCCAGTCCTTTTATTATTTTTGTTGCCCGCCTTTGTACCTGTTCAAGCTCTACAATGTCTTTCCTGTGCACTGGTGCCCAAAACTGTACACAATATTCCATGTGTGGTCTAACCAGTGACTTGTATAATGGGAGAAATAATGTTCTCATCATGTGCATCTATGCCCCTTTTAATGCACCCCATGATCCTATTTGCTTTAGCTGCTGCTGCCTGACACTGGCTGCTACAATTAAGTTTACTGTCCACCAGGATTCCCAAGTCCTTCTCCATGTCACTTTTACCCAGTGTTTTTTCCATTTAACATGTAATCATGTAATGGATTTCTCTTCCCCATGTGCATAACCTTGCATTTATCAGTGTTAAACCTCATCTGCCATTTCCCTGCCCAGGCCTCCAACTTATCCAGATCCCTTTGTAATAACATATTATCCTCTATTGTGTTGATTACTTACAGAGCTTAGTATCGTCTGCAAAGATCGATATTCTACTGTGTATTCCCTGTGTAAGATCATTAATGAAAATGTTAAAGAGGATAGGGCCCAATACTGACCCTTGTGGTACCCCCACTAGTAACAGCGATCCAGTCTGAGTATGTACCGTTAATTACTACCCTTTGTTTTCTATCAGTGAGCCAGTTACTTACCCACTTGCACACATTTTCCCCCAGTCCAAGCATTCTCATTTTATTTACCAACCTTTTATGTGGCACCGTATCAAATGCTTTAGAAAAATCTAGATATATGACATCCAGTGCCTCACCCCGATCCAGTCTAGCACTGACTTCCTCATAGAAGCTGATGAGATTAGTCTGACAGGACCGATCCTTCATGAACCCATGCTGGAACGGCGTTATACATTTATTTTCAGTGAGATACTCCAGGATAGCCTCTCTGAGAAAACCTTCAAACATTTTACCTACAACAGAGGTTAAGCTTACTGCCCTATAGTTTCCAGGATCACTTTTTGACCCCTTTTTGAATATTGGCACCACATTTGCTATGCGCCAATCCTTTGGGACATACCCTGTTATTAGACAGTCCATGAATATTAAGAATAGGGGCCTATCTATGACATTCACTTAACTCTCTTAGGACACTGGGGTGTATGCCATCTGGACCTGGGGATTTGTCTATTTTAATCTTCCTAAGACGGAGCTGCACTTCTTCCTGGGTTAGACAAGAAACTTTTAAGTTGGAGTGTACCACATCTCTCTGTTCAACAGGAAGGTCATCCTCCTCGGTAAATACAGTGGAGAAAAAAGTGTTTAATACGTTTGCTTTTTTCTCATCGCCCTCTACTGTCTCTCCCTCAGTATTTTTCAAACGGCCAACATTTTTTGTTTTAATCTTTTTACTATTTATATAGTTAAAAAATATTTTGGGGTTAGTGTCTGTAGCAGGTAGGGTGCTGTGAATGTCATACACTTCTGTGCTAGCATAGTACAACAATAGAGCTCTTTCTATTTTGTCATCTCTTATGTATATTGCTTCCAGAAAGTTCTCAAACCTGTGCATCCATTTTTTCCAGTTATGAGCTAGGTTATGACTGTCAGTTGTATCAATCATTGGGAACCCATGCATGTAGTCTGCCATCCCACCTGTATTCAGTAATGCAGTATAAATGTGCAGGTTTCTGGGTACAGTCCTTATATTTGGATCTGTAAGCACACTCCTTGGTATCTGGATTATGCAGATGGAAGTCAGTACTCACAGCAGCAGAACTCTCATCCCATCCTTGTCGCCAGTTGTAAGATCCTAGTGAAGTATTAGAAGTTAGGGATGAAATCCAACAGCATCTGCCTTTTATTTCTGTCTTCACACTCTGATATACAACACAACAACACTAGCCTCCAGCAAGCAATACCACTTCCTAGTTCCTTTATCTTGTGCCCTCCTCTTAAAGAGGCAGGAATGCTTGCTGTATGGTCCATCGGTTCCTCAACAAAAAACTGGGTCGTACGGGGGTGTTTTCGCCAGAGAATAGTCTGCTGGATTTGGTCCCATCTAAGAATGAACGTCAACTATATCAGTTATTAATGTTTTGCTCAAGGAAATCTCTATTATTAAATTTGAAACCTCCTAAGGTGCCATCCCTGACTCATTGGATTTGTCTCATCAATGCAGATTTACCCTTGTATAAGCTGTCATATGCTAGACGTAGGCTAGAGGGGTCCCCGAATATATGGATATATGGGCTCTGTGGCTAGAGGTGCGACTAGTGTCACATTGAGTTGCCACTTGTCTGGAGCTCGGGCGTCGGAGGGGTGAATGGGTATGAATGGGAATGATTGAGGTGGATTGGTCTGTGGGATGAATGTTTAGGGTTATGGATGAAGGGTGGCATCCCAACTTGGGACTACTGTTGTGTTTACTTTACCTCTGCAGCATAGGATCTCCTGGTTTCTGATGGTTATATTTTTGGATTCAAATCAGTATATTGCTCACAGGGGATCGTAAATTGTATCATTATTCCATTTCTCACTGTGGAAACGACTCAAACTCTCATTACTGCTCTTATTCTTTCTCGTCTTGACTGCTGCAACTCCTTGCTTATCGGTCTCCCTCTCTGCAAACTCTCCCCTCTCCAATCTGTCCAGAATGCAGCAGCCAGGCTTGTCTTTCTCTCCAGCCGCTATACTGATGCCTCTACCCTGTGTCAGTCACTGCACTGGTTGCCCATCCAGTACAGGATACAGTATAAACTCAGCACTCTCACCCCTAAAGCTCTCCACAGCGCTGCTCCTCCCTACATCTCCTCCCTAGTCTCTGTCTACCGCCCTACCCGTGCTCTCCGCTCTGCTGATGATATCAGACTACATTCCTCAATCATCCGAACCTCCACGCCCGCCTACAAGATTTCACACGTGCGGCACCAATTCTCTGGAATATGCTACCGCGGGCGATCAGGCACGTTCACAACCCTCACAGTTTTAAGAGGGCCCCGAAAATACATCTTCTCGGTCTCGCCCACCAAGATCCCTAACTGCTATCACACACATCTGTCACTCCCTGCATTTGGGCACTCACAGGCACTTATCTGTATATAGATGTACAGTTTGGGTGGCAGGTTCATCCATTTTTCATGTAAACCACCCCCTATTTATGAAACATGGCCAGACCATTGTAATCTTGGCACTTCTTACCGTATGTTTCACCCATACACCCGAATAGATTGTAAGCTCTCACGAGCAGGGCCCTCACACCTTGTGTCTCATTTGTAAGTACTTTTAATGTGTAATGACTGTATGTTTACCTTGAATTTGTAAAGTGCTGAGGAATATGTTGGCGCTATAGAAATAAAGATTATTATTATTATTATTATTATTATTATTATTAGCATTATTCTTCCTGAGATTGGGATGCTTTTTTGTATGCTGAATTGTATGGTTTCACTTTCTTGTAATTTGAAAATGTTTCATAATAAAGACTTTTAAAAAACAAATGCATATATATATTGTAAGCGGGCGCCGCTCTCAGGATTGCAGTCCAATGCAGAGACGCAGACAGGTTGCCATGGTTCCAACATGGTTCCTTTCACGCTTTATTGGCACAACAGGTATACAGCATTCAACGTATGCCAATCATAAAACAAAACAGTAACCAAATAAAACAACTGCTCATCTGAGCACTGACTACACAGTGCAGTTACCCTCACTACACCTGGTCAGCAAGCGGTTCTATCAGACAGCCAGGATATCTCCAGTGAGATGCTCCTCAGGGCAAACTCCTTGACCTGTATGTCAGATCTCCTTAGTCAGCTGACTAGCCAACTTTTAAAGGCCAGCCAAACCCTGGCCTGGAACATGGGGAGTAGACATCTACTCAACACTTTGTCTACTCCGGATAAAAAGCCATCCCAGGTTTTGGCTGAAGCAACCATACTACTGGTAAATGGATGTCAACCACATACTGTGGCTGACACAACACAAACAATCGGCCTCTATTTCACCAAGGCCAGGTAACCTTGGTGACATGTCACTTATTAATTCTTTCTCTGGTGTAAGCGAGAAATCTAGCTGGGATGTACACACCATCAGGAACTTTCCAGATGCCACCTTAATATATTATATATTATATATATATATATATTATATATATATATATAATATATATATATATATATATATATATATATAAATAATTATATATATATGTATGTGTGTGTGTGTGCTTATACATTGTCACATTTGTGGTATAATATGTGTGAATGTATTTATTTATTAAAACACATGCACTAAGGGCCTCATGTATGGAAATGGTCTTGGTCTCTCTTTGTTGTCCATAGCAACCAATCAGAACTACCGTTTCATCTCATATAGTGCTCTGAAAGAAATGAAAGGGGAGCTCTGATTGGTTGTTATGGGTAACAAAGAAAGTATTAGACTTAGACAGTCTTCATACATGTCCTTCATACTTGCCAACCCTCCCGCTATGTGCGGGAGGCTCCCGCAAGTAAGGGATGCCTCCCGCACTCCAGCGACAAGTGGCAGATCTCCCGCAGCCAGCTGGTTACGGGAGGTTATTAAAATACAAGTGGCATCAGGCCGTGTTATCATGAGACACTGCCTGATGCCACGGAGTGCTAAAGGGGAGGAGGAGGAGGGAAGCTGGCAGCAGGACGATGTGAAAAAAAGAAAGATTGTACTAATCTCCCCCCACAATCTCAGCCGTCTTTGACGCATGTCAGCTCTTCTCCACAAGCTGCAGTGGCGGCGACAGAGACTGTGGGGGCAGCGGTGGGGGCTGTGGCAGTAGCTACACACCTGGGTGCTCTAGCGTCCCTGCTGCTCCAATCTGCTGACAGGAGCCGAGGACAGGGTGTTCACAGGGGACAGACTCTGGTGATTATAGCCTATTCAGCTATCATAGTATTCCTATCATGGAAAGCCTGGGTGTTACCTGTGGGTGATGGGTGTCACCCAGCTTTCCTGGATGCTGAGTAGAGTATCCAGCCTATATGTATGAGTGTAATCTTTGTTTTTTATATCATAAAATTGTATTAGATTTAATTTACAGGTTATACAAGGTTCTGAAGCATGAATTCGAATGTAAGAACATCTAATAACTGTACAAAACAATCAGAACACAAACAAATGAAATCTTTGTTTTTTTTACAGGTTCCCATTTTGACTATGTCGGATTCAGTGGACTTTGTCGGATCAACCTTGGATCTATTTTTTTCAAATAAATGGTTAAAGAAGGCTGGTGTCGGGGAGTGCTTATTTAAATACAAGTTTATTTCGTGCAATTTGCGTGTGTTTTTTCCCCATATAATTCCAGTGATAGTAGTGGAGGTTTCTGACAGATGCCTCTTCACTACTATCACTCCGGCTTGGTGTCAGCCAGTGGTGCTTCTTGTTGCCCAAGGCTGACACCGACCCTGTGTCACTACTACCCCAGGACCCAACACACCAGGAGTACTGGGAAAAGCCGGTAACCGTCAGAAGCGGACCTTCTAATGTTATGGTCCACTTCTGGAGCAGCTGCAGGCTGGTATTTTTAGAATGGGAAGAGACCAGTAATAATCGTTCTTCCCATTCTGATAGTATCAGGCTGCTGCTGTCGGTTTTACACTGGCTGGTTATGGAAAATGGGTGGGAACCCACATAGTTTTTTTTCTGAAAATGTATTTATTTAATGAGAATCTGCACATGGGTGTCCCCTGTAATGATTACAGGAGGTGCCCTTTAGGATTTTCGATAAAAAAATGACTTTTGAAAAAAAAAAATAAGATGTGGAGTCCCTTCCATTTTCCATAAGCAGTCAAGGTAAAACTGACAGCTGCAGCCTGATACTATCAGAATGGGAAGGTCCATTAACACTGGTCCCTTCCCACTCTAAAAATACCAGCCCGCAGCCGCCCCAGAAGTGGACCATCACATTAGAGGGTCTGCTCCTGACGGTTACCTGACTCTTCCCAGTACCGCTGGTGCTTTAGGTACTGGGGCAATAGCGACACGGGGTTAGTGTCAGCCTTGGGGTGACAAAAACTACTGCTGGCTGACACCAAGCCCGAGCGCTAGTAATGGAGAGGCGTCTGTCAGATACCGCCATTACTAAAACTGGAATTAAATGGGAAACAAAAAACACACAAATTGCACAGAAACCTTTTATTTAAATAAACACTCCCCGATATCAGCCCACTTTCACCATTTTATTAAAGAAATCAATCCAACGTTGGTTCAACATAATCCAATGAGTCCGACATAGTCCAAAAGGGAAACCTGTATGAAGAATATTAAAAAAAAACATGACAGTACTAAACTCCATCTCTTGAACCCTCTGAAGATCATTCCTGCAACTGATCTTCTGGGGGTGCAGGGTATAGAGTTCAACCTGCACCATATGATTATGGGGGTATAGAGCACAGCCGCCGCACAGTTTCCAAGGGGATGGTCCTATGCACCCCAAGGAGATTGAAAGCTGTGCTCTGTACTCTTCTCTCCCACCACTCCCCACCACTGTGTTATGCATCCTAGTGCCAACACAAAATACAACTCCCCCCAACAACCCATAACATCTCCACCTAATACCCCTTAGTCCTCTCACCTCCACCTATCACTCCACCTATCGCACCATAACCTTTCAACCTACACCTATCACCCTATAACCTCCCCACTTATCACCCCATGTCGAGGTTGTACAGATGTGGCTACAGGTAGAGAAGTGCAGAAAAAAATAGAATTCTAAGATGTTTGTGTGGTTAAGTTTGCGGGGATGAGTCCTGGTCAGAAGAAGTCCTCATGTCGGTCTGGACCGGATGGAGAAGAAAAGGGAAAGATAAAAATTCCAGTCACAGGAATTTATTTAATGTATTGGTTTAGGTTCAGGCATAGTTTGGTGCTATCTCCCAGCTCTCCTGGATGCTGAATAGCCTATCCAACAGTCCAGGAAAGCTAGGTGACACCAAAACCCTAACATAGCTTTCTTCCAGAGTCGTTACTCAATTTGGAGGAGCGAGTGTTGCCTTTTTGGAGGGGGCCTGGCTCACTAACAAGAGGGCACGGCCATGCAAATTTTTGCCACAAATTTTTTTTTCCCACTTTCAAAAGTTGTCAAGTATGATATATACATATATATATGTGTGTGTGTGTGTTCATACCCTGGTTTAGCTGTGGTGCACTATACATATAGGGCGACATGTATGTACGGGGCTGTGCCAGTAGTCTCGCGTCCTTTCAGCCCCAAAACTGCCGCAACCGATGGGAGATCTTCAGAGCAGACAGAATGACTCACACACTCGAGTTCCTGACACACAGATCTGTGAGGTTGATGCATGCTCAGTTACACCAGTCAGCCTGACCAGGAAGTAAGTCTCAAAGCCTGTACTCTGCCTGTACTCTGAAACCAGGACGGGTTTCTGATGCAGAAGGAGCCATTCTTTATCTATACTGATTATCCCCATGACAAAATGAGCAGACTATGCTAAATAAAGGTATTAAGTCATTTTATTATTTTACATCAACTTTATGCATTTGTTTTTCTTCTTTTCCTGGAGAACCCCTTCAAGGTAGCCCACTCAGGTACAAGAACAATGGGCAACATGTATGAATTTTGTTGCCCAAACGTCAACTTTATTACGCGCATTAGTGGAGTGGAATGTGCCTGAATTTATGCACCCGTTCTACTGCGGGTCATGAATTTAACACTTTCTAGCTGCATAACGTCAACTCAGGCAACCCACTTTTAACTTGGTCTGCCTGTACTAGCAGTAACGTGCCCAATTTTGCCGTCCTACAGTCATAAATGTGTAGAATCATACGGTTGTGGTGTGACATGCCCACAGAATGCCCCCATATCTTACCTGCATTACAAAGTGCCTCATAATATGCCTAATTTTGGAGTGCCACACAAAACAAGAGTTCCCAATCGGCACTACACTTCTTTTGCTGGAATATTGGAAGAACAAATCTCCAATATAATGCCCAGGTGATGCTCAGCGGCACAAAGATAAAAATCATCACAAATAGAAAGAATCCGTGGTACTCACCATTCCCTTTCCTTTGAAATTTTTTTTTCTCAAATTGAGACTCGGTTGTGGCTACGGGTTTCGGTCATTGAAGCTTTCACAAGGCCCCATGGGGGGTGACATAGACCTGTCTTTTTATCCCCCAACCACCTGTTAATCAAAGTAAAAAACGGTAACATTACACAAAACCTTGAAATCATCATAAAAACGGTGACATATCGTTTCGATCATTTAATCCCGTGGACCCAAGTTCCGAACTAAAAACAGCTCGACTCAAACTTTAAGGTCTTTATGTTATCTGTACCATTTGCTGGCGAGAATATATGTTGTAATCCTTCAAAATGTAACTCTGAAATTTCATTATTATTCGTATCTATCATACAGCTCTGGAAAAAAAATTTAAGGACACTGCAAAAAAATTTTTATTTCTCGATTTTTCCTTCAATGGTATATTTTGGAAAAAAGTAATTGTTATTTTTATTTTAAAAAATACTGACAACAGTCTCCCAAATTCAAAGCTAAAAAAGTTTTATTTATTTGAAATAAATGAGAAATCTTCAAAAATAAAAAAAAAAGCGTGCTGTCAGACCTCAATAACGCAAAAAAAAACAAGTTCATATTTTTTTTAGAAACAATAAGAAAAAATGTTTTAAGTCGGAAGAGTTCAGAAACAATATTTTGGGGAATAACCATTCTTTTAATCACAGCCCTTTTTTGCATTTGGTGTTTCCACCCGTCTTTCCACGCTTTTGGGTGCCTTTGTCCTCCTGGCCAAAAAGTAAGCTTTCCCCCTTTGTTTTAAGGGGTTTTGGTATTATTTCCTTTGTTTAAAAATTTAGTGTAGGAAAGTGAATTTAGAAAACTGTGCGTGGTCTTTAATTTTTTCCAGAGGTAGGCAATAACCCGGAGCACCTTTTCTTGTTTTTTTAAAGAAATTTATGTTCTGTAAAGTTTAAATAAAGATGTATAGTTTTGCCAATAGAAAAGGGCC